>JAOPHQ010006209.1:0-14239 GCA_030340625.1 Merluccius polli
AAAAGATGGAGAAAAAAAAAAAAGGAATAAAAAATCGAAAAAAAGGGGGCAAAAATTTAAAAAAAAAAGAGTGATAGAAAAAAAATGGAGAGAATAAAAGATCGAAAGAAAAGTGATAAAAAGATGGAGCAAATAAAATATTGAAAAAAGTGCTACAAAAAGAAATCGAAAAAAGAGGGTAAAAAAATCGAAAAAACAGTGATAGAAAAAAGATGGAGAGAATAAAAAATCGAAAAAAGGGGGCAAAAGAAATTTGGAAAAAAGAGTAATAGAAAAAAAGATGGAGAGAATAAAAAATTGAAAAAAGTGATAGAAAAAAAAATCGAAAAAAAGACGGAGAAAAAAAAAGATGGAGAGAATAAAACATCGAAAATAAGAGTGATAGAAAAAAGATGGAGAGAATAAAAAATCGAAAAAAAGGGGGCGAAAGAAATTTGGAAAAAAGAGTGATAGAAAAAAAGATGGAGAGAATAAAAAATTGAAAAAAGTGATAGAAAAAAAAATCGAAAAAAAGACGGAGAAAAAAAAGATGGAGAGAATAAAACATCGAAAATAAGAGTGATAGAAAAAAAAGATGGAGAGAATAAAAGATCGAAAAAAAGACTGATAGAAAAAAGATGGAGAGAATAAAAAATCAAAAAAGAGTGATAGAAAAAAACTCGAAAAAAGATGGAAAGAAAAAAAGTGATAGCAAAAACAAATTCGAAAAAAGTGGGTTAAAAAAACTCGAAAAAGAGTGGTAGAAAAAAAAGATGGAGAGAAAAAAAAATCGAAAGAAAAGTGATAAAAAGATGGAGCAAATAAAATATTGAAAAAAGTGCTACAAAAAGAAATCGAAAAAAGAGGGTAAAAAAATCGAAAAAACAGTGATAGAAAAAAGATGGAGAGAATAAAAAATCGAAAAAAGGGGGCAAAAGAAATTTGGAAAAAAGAGTAATAGAAAAAAAGATGGAGAGAATAAAAAATTGAAAAAAGTGATAGAAAAAAAAATCGAAAAAAAGACGGAGAAAAAAAAAGATGGAGAGAATAAAACATCGAAAATAAGAGTGATAGAAAAAAGATGGAGAGAATAAAAAATCGAAAAAAAGGGGGCGAAAGAAATTTGGAAAAAAGAGTGATAGAAAAAAAGATGGAGAGAATAAAAAATTGAAAAAAGTGATAGAAAAAAAAATCGAAAAAAAGACGGAGAAAAAAAAGATGGAGAGAATAAAACATCGAAAATAAGAGTGATAGAAAAAAAAGATGGAGAGAATAAAAGATCGAAAAAAAGACTGATAGAAAAAAGATGGAGAGAATAAAAAATCAAAAAAGAGTGATAGAAAAAAACTCGAAAAAAGATGGAAAGAAAAAAAGTGATAGCAAAAACAAATTCGAAAAAAGTGGGTTAAAAAAACTCGAAAAAGAGTGGTAGAAAAAAAAGATGGAGAGAAAAAAAAATCGAAAGAAAAGTGATAAAAAGATGGAGCAAATAAAATATTGAAAAAAGTGCTACAAAAAGAAATCGAAAAAAGAGGGTAAAAAAATCGAAAAAACAGTGATAGAAAAAAGATGGAGAGAATAAAAAATCGAAAAAAGGGGGCAAAAGAAATTTGGAAAAAAGAGTAATAGAAAAAAAGATGGAGAGAATAAAAAATTGAAAAAAGTGATAGAAAAAAAAATCGAAAAAAAGACGGAGAAAAAAAAAGATGGAGAGAATAAAACATCGAAAATAAGAGTGATAGAAAAAAGATGGAGAGAATAAAAAATCGAAAAAAGGGGGCAAAAGAAATTTGGAAAAAAGAGTGATAGAAAAAAAGATGGAGAGAATAAAAAATCAAAAAAGAGTGATAGAAAAAAACTCGAAAAAAGATGGAAAGAAAAAAAGTGATAGCAAAAACAAATTCGAAAAAAGTGGGTTAAAAAAACTCGAAAGAGTGGTAGAAAAAAAAGATGGAGAGAATAAAAAATCGAAAAAAAGGGGGCAAAAGAAATTTGGAAAAAAAAGGATTTTTTGACATACCCGGACCTGTTGTTCCTTCATTTTTTCTCTTTCTTTTTTGGCGAGTTTTTGACCTCTCCAGGTCTCTTTTTCCTTCATTTTTTGTTCCTGCCATCTTTTTGGCCCTCTTTCTTCTCGATTTTGTCATTCTCTCCATCTTTTTTTTTTTTTTTTTTTTCAGGATTTTTTGACATACCCGGACCTGTTGTTCCTTCATTTTTTCTCTTTCTTTTTTGGCGAGTTTTTTACCTCTCCAGGTCTATTTTTCCTTCATTTTTTGTTCCTGCCATCTTTTTGGCCCTCTTTCTTCTCGATTTTGTCATTCTCTCCATCTTTTTTTTTTTTTTTTTTTCAGGATTTTTTGACATACCCGGACCTGTTGTTCCTTCATTTTTTCTCTTTCTTTTTTGGCGAGTTTTTTACCTCTCCAGGTCTATTTTTCCTTCATTTTTTGTTCCTGCCATCTTTTTGGCCCTCTTTCTTCTCGATTTTGTCATTCTCTCCATCTTTTTTTTTTTTTTTTTTTCAGGATTTTTGACATACCCGGACCTGTTGTTCCTTCATTTTTTGTCGTTCTTTTTTGGCGAGTTTTTGACCTCTCCACGTCTATTTTTCCTTCATTTTTTGTTCCTGCCATCTTTTTGGCCCTCTTTCTTCTCGATTTTGTCATTCTCTCCATCTTTTTTTTTTTTTTTTTTTCAGGATTTTTTGACATACCCGGACCTGTTGTTCCTTCATTTTTTCTCTTTCTTTTTTGGCGAGTTTTTGACCTCTCCAGGTCTCTTTTTCCTTCATTTTTTGTTCCTGCCATCTTTTTGGCCCTCTTTCTTCTCGATTTTGTCATTCTCTCCATCTTTTATTTTTTTTTTTTTGTCAGGATTTTTTGACATACCCGGACCTGTTGTTCCTTCATTTTTTGTCTTTCTTTTTTGGCGAGTTTTAGACCTCTCCAGGTCTCTTTTTCCTTCATTTTTTGTTCCTGCCATCTTTTTGGCCCTCTTTCTTCTCGATTTTGTCATTCTCTCCATCTTTTTTTTTTTTTTTTTTTTCAGGATTTTTTGACATACCCGGACCTGTTGTTCCTTCATTTTTTCTCTTTCTTTTTTGGCGAGTTTTTTTACCTCTCCAGGTCTATTTTTCCTTCATTTTTTGTTCCTGCCATCTTTTTGGCACACCAATAGGCACCTTACACGTACCCCAGCAAAGAACACCCATAGGCGGCTTACACTTGCCCCAGCAAAGCACACCCATAGGCGGCTTACAACTTACCCCAGCAAAGCACACCCAGTTTTCTCGGTTTGGAAGCAGGTTGTGGTTGTGCCTCTTTCCCGTTTTCACACAACTACACAACCTACACTTACCCCAGCAAAGCACACCCATATGCGGCTTACACGTACCCCAGCAAAGCACACCCATAGGCGGCTTACACTTGCCCCAGCAAAGCACACCCAGTTTCCCCATTTTGAAATTAGGTTGCGATTGTGCCTATTTTCCGTTTTCTCGGTTTTGAATTAGGTTGCGCTTGTGCCTATTTTCCGTTTTCTCGGTTTAGAATTAGGTTGTGCTTGTGCCTATTTCCCGTTTTCACACAACCACACAACCTAAACTTACCCCAGCAAAGCACACCCATAGGCGGCTTTCACTTACCCCAGCAAAGCACACCCATTGGCCGCCTACACTTACCCCAGCAAAGCACACCAATAGGCACCTTACACGTACCCCAGCAAAGCACACCCATAGGCGGCTTACACTTGCCCCAGCAAAGCACACCCAGTTTCCCCATTTTGAAATTAGGTTGCGATTGTGCCTATTTTCCGTTTTTCTCGGTTTTGAATTAGGTTGCGATTGTGCCTATTTTCCGTTTTCTCGGTTTTGAATTAGGTTGGGCTTGTGCCTATTTTCCATTTTCTGGGTTTGGAATTAGGTTGTGCTTGTGCCTAATTCCCGTTTTCAAACAATTACACAACCTACACTTACCCCAGCAAAGCACACCCATAGGCAGCTTACACTTACCCCAGCAAAGCACACCCATAGGCGGCTTACACATACCCCAGCAAAGCACACCCATAGGCAGCTTACACTTACCCTAGCAAAGCACACCCATAGGCGGCTTACACTTGCCCCAGCAAAGCACACCCAATTTTCTCGGTGTTGAATTAGGTTGCGTTGTGCCTATATTCCGTTTTCTCGGTTTGGAATTAGGTTGCGCTTGTTTCTATATTCCGTTTTCACGGTTTTGAATTAGGTTGCGCTTGTGCCTATTTTCCATTTTCTCGGTTTAGAATTAGGTTGTGCTTGTGCCTATTTCCCGTTTTCACACAACTACACAACCTACACTTACCCCAGCAAAGCACACCCATAGGCGGCTTACACTTACCCCAGCAAATCACACCCATAGGCGGCTTACACTTACCCCAGCAAATCACACCCATAGGCGGCTTACACTTGCCCCAGCAAAGCACACCAATAGGCACCTTACACTTACCCCAGCAAAGCATACCCATAGGCGGCTTACACTTACCCCAGCAAAGCACACCCATATGCGGCTTACACGTACCCCAGCAAAGCACACCCATAGGCGGCTTACACTTGCCCCAGCAAAGCACACCCAGTTTTCTCGGTTTGAAATTAGGTTGCGCTTGTGCCTATATTCCGTTTTCTCGGTTTGGAATTAGGTTGCGCTTGTGCCTATATTCCGTTTTCACGGTTTTGAATTAGGTTGCGCTTGTGCCTATTTTCCGTTTTCACACAACTACACAACCTACACTTACCCCAGCAAATCACACCCATAGGCGGCTTACACTTGCCCCAGCAAAGCACACCAATTGGCACCTTACACTTACCCCAGCAAAGCATACCCATAGGCGGCTTACACTTACCCCAGCAAAGCACACCAATAGGCACCTTACACGTACCCCAGCAAAGCACACCCATAGGCGGCTTACACTTGCCCCAGCAAAGCACACCCAGTTTCCCCATTTTGAAATTAGGTTGCGATTGTGCCTATTTTCCGTTTTCTCGGTTTTGAATTAGGTTGCGATTGTGCCTATTTTCCGTTTTCTCGGTTTTGAATTAGGGCTTGTGCCTATTTTCCATTTTCTGGGTTTGGAATTAGGTTGTGCTCGTGCCTATTTTCCGTTTTCTCGGTTTGGAATTAGGTTGTGCTTGTGCCTATTTTCCGTTTTCTCGGTTTGGAATTAGGTTGTGCTTGTGCCTATTTCCCGTTTTCAAACAACTACACAACCTACACTTACCCCAGCAAAGCACACCCATAGGCGTCTTACACTTACCCCAGCAAAGCACACCCATATGCGGCTTACACTTGCCCCAGCAAAGCACACCCATACGCGGCTTACACTTGCCCCAGCAAAGCACACCCAGTTTTCTCGGTTTGAAATTAGGTTGTGCTTGTGCCTATATTCCGTTTTCTCGGTTTGGAATTAGGTTGTGCTTGTGCCTATTTTCCGTTTTCTCGGTTTGGAATTAGGTTGTGCTTGTGCCTATTTCCCGTTTTCAAACAACTACACAACCTACACTTACCCCAGCAAATCACACCCATAGGCGGCTTACACTTGCCCCAGCAAAGCACACCAATTGGCACCTTACACTTACCCCAGCAAAGCATACCCATAGGCGGCTTACACTTACCCCAGCAAAGCACACCAATAGGCACCTTACACGTACCCCAGCAAAGCACACCCATAGGCGGCTTACACTTGCCCCAGCAAAGCACACCCAGTTTCCCCATTTTGAAATTAGGTTGCGATTGTGCCTATTTTCCGTTTTCTCGGTTTGGAATTAGGTTGCGATTGTGCCTATTTTCCGTTTTCTCGGTTTTGAATTAGGTTGGGCTTGTGCCTATTTTCCATTTTCTGGGTTTGGAATTAGGTTGTGCTTGTGCCTAATTCCCGTTTTCAAACAATTACACAACCTACACTTACCCCAGCAAAGCACACCCATAGGCAGCTTACACTTACCCCAGCAAAGCACACCCATACGCGGCTTACACTTGCCCCAGCAAAGCACACCCAGTTTTCTCGGTTTGAAATTAGGTTGTGCTTGTGCCTATATTCCGTTTTCTCGGTTTGGAATTAGGTTGTGCTTGTGCCTATTTTCCGTTTTCTCGGTTTGGAATTAGGTTGTGCTTGTGCCTATTTCCCGTTTTCAAACAACTACACAACCTACACTTACCCCAGCAAATCACACCCATAGGCGGCTTACACTTGCCCCAGCAAAGCACACCAATTGGCACCTTACACTTACCCCAGCAAAGCATACCCATAGGCGGCTTACACTTACCCCAGCAAAGCACACCAATAGGCACCTTACACGTACCCCAGCAAAGCACACCCATAGGCGGCTTACACTTGCCCCAGCAAAGCACACCCAGTTTCCCCATTTTGAAATTAGGTTGTGCTTGTGCCTATATTCCGTTTTCTCGGTTTGGAATTAGGTTGTGCTTGTGCCTATTTTCCGTTTTCTCGGTTTGGAATTAGGTTGTGCTTGTGCCTATTTCCCGTTTTCAAACAACTACACAACCTACACTTACCCCAGCAAAGCACACCCATAGGCGTCTTACACTTACCCCAGCAAAGCACACCCATATGCGGCTTACACGTACCCCAGCAAAGCACACCCATAGGCGGCTTACACTTGCCCCAGCAAAGCACACCCAGTTTTCTCGGTTTGAAATTAGGTTGCGCTTGTGCCTATATTCCGTTTTCTCGGTTTGGAATTAGGTTGTGCTTGTGCCTATTTTCCGTTTTCTCGGTTTGGAATTAGGTTGTGCTTGTGCCTATTTCCCGTTTTCAAACAACTACACAACCTACACTTACCCCAGCAAAGCACACCCATAGGCGTCTTACACTTACCCCAGCAAAGCACACCCATATGCGGCTTACACTTGCCCCAGCAAAGCACACCCATACGCGGCTTACACTTGCCCCAGCAAAGCACACCCAGTTTTCTCGGTTTGAAATTAGGTTGTGCTTGTGCCTATATTCCGTTTTCTCGGTTTGGAATTAGGTTGTGCTTGTGCCTATTTTCCGTTTTCTCGGTTTGGAATTAGGTTGTGCTTGTGCCTATTTCCCGTTTTCAAACAACTACACAACCTACACTTACCCCAGCAAAGCACACCCATAGGCGTCTTACACTTACCCCAGCAAAGCACACCCATATGCGGCTTACACTTGCCCCAGCAAAGCACACCAATAGGCACCTTACACTTACCCCAGCAAAGCACACCCATAGGCGGCTTACACTTACCCCAGCAAATCACACCCATAGGCGGCTTACACTTACCCCAGCAAATCACACCCATAGGCGGCTTACACTTGCCCCAGCAAAGCACACCAATAGGCACCTTACACTTACCCCAGCAAAGCATACCCATAGGCGGCTTACACTTACCCCAGCAAAGCACACCCATATGCGGCTTACACGTACCCCAGCAAAGCACACCCATAGGCGGCTTACACTTGCCCCAGCAAAGCACACCCAGTTTTCTCGGTTTGAAATTAGGTTGCGCTTGTGCCTATATTCCGTTTTCTCGGTTTGGAATTAGGTTGCGCTTGTGCCTATATTCCGTTTTCACGGTTTTGAATTAGGTTGCGCTTGTGCCTATTTTCCGTTTTCTCGGTTTAGAATTAGGTTGTGCTTGTGCCTATTTCCCGTTTTCACACAACTACACAACCTACACTTACCCCAGCAAATCACACCCATAGGCGGCTTACACTTGCCCCAGCAAAGCACACCAATTGGCACCTTACACTTACCCCAGCAAAGCATACCCATAGGCGGCTTACACTTACCCCAGCAAAGCACACCAATAGGCACCTTACACGTACCCCAGCAAAGCACACCCATAGGCGGCTTACACTTGCCCCAGCAAAGCACACCCAGTTTCCCCATTTTGAAATTAGGTTGCGATTGTGCCTATTTTCCGTTTTCTCGGTTTTGAATTAGGTTGCGATTGTGCCTATTTTCCGTTTTCTCGGTTTTGAATTAGGGCTTGTGCCTATTTTCCATTTTCTGGGTTTGGAATTAGGTTGTGCTCGTGCCTATTTTCCGTTTTCTCGGTTTGGAATTAGGTTGCGATTGTGCCTATTTTCCGTTTTCTCGGTTTTGAATTAGGTTGGGCTTGTGCCTATTTTCCATTTTCTGGGTTTGGAATTAGGTTGTGCTTGTGCCTAATTCCCGTTTTCAAACAATTACACAACCTACACTTACCCCAGCAAAGCACACCCATAGGCAGCTTACACTTACCCCAGCAAAGCACACCCATACGCGGCTTACACTTGCCCCAGCAAAGCACACCCAGTTTTCTCGGTTTGAAATTAGGTTGTGCTTGTGCCTATATTCCGTTTTCTCGGTTTGGAATTAGGTTGTGCTTGTGCCTATTTTCCGTTTTCTCGGTTTGGAATTAGGTTGTGCTTGTGCCTATTTCCCGTTTTCAAACAACTACACAACCTACACTTACCCCAGCAAAGCACACCCATAGGCGTCTTACACTTACCCCAGCAAAGCACACCCATATGCGGCTTACACGTACCCCAGCAAAGCACACCCATAGGCGGCTTACACTTGCCCCAGCAAAGCACACCCAGTTTTCTCGGTTTGAAATTAGGTTGCGCTTGTGCCTATATTCCGTTTTCTCGGTTTGGAATTAGGTTGCGCTTGTGCCTATATTCCGTTTTCACGGTTTTGAATTAGGTTGCGCTTGTGCCTATTTTCCGTTTTCTCGTTTTAGAATTAGGTTGTGCTTGTGCCTATTTCCCGTTTTCACACAACTACACAACCTACACTTACCCCAGCAAATCACACCCATAGGCGGCTTACACTTGCCCCAGCAAAGCACACCAATTGGCACCTTACACTTACCCCAGCAAAGCATACCCATAGGCGGCTTACACTTACCCCAGCAAAGCACACCAATAGGCACCTTACACGTACCCCAGCAAAGCACACCCATAGGCGGCTTACACTTGCCCCAGCAAAGCACACCCAGTTTCCCCATTTTGAAATTAGGTTGCGATTGTGCCTATTTTCCGTTTTCTCGGTTTTGAATTAGGTTGCGATTGTGCCTATTTTCCGTTTTCTCGGTTTTGAATTAGGGCTTGTGCCTATTTTCCATTTTCTGGGTTTGGAATTAGGTTGTGCTCGTGCCTATTTTCCGTTTTCTCGGTTTGGAATTAGGTTGCGATTGTGCCTATTTTCCGTTTTCTCGGTTTTGAATTAGGTTGGGCTTGTGCCTATTTTCCATTTTCTGGGTTTGGAATTAGGTTGTGCTTGTGCCTAATTCCCGTTTTCAAACAATTACACAACCTACACTTACCCCAGCAAAGCACACCCATAGGCAGCTTACACTTACCCCAGCAAAGCACACCCATACGCGGCTTACACTTGCCCCAGCAAAGCACACCCAGTTTTCTCGGTTTGAAATTAGGTTGTGCTTGTGCCTATATTCCGTTTTCTCGGTTTGGAATTAGGTTGTGCTTGTGCCTATTTTCCGTTTTCTCGGTTTGGAATTAGGTTGTGCTTGTGCCTATTTCCCGTTTTCAAACAACTACACAACCTACACTTACCCCAGCAAAGCACACCCATAGGCGTCTTACACTTACCCCAGCAAAGCACACCCATATGCGGCTTACACGTACCCCAGCAAAGCACACCCATAGGCGGCTTACACTTGCCCCAGCAAAGCACACCAATAGGCACCTTACACTTACCCCAGCAAAGCATACCCATAGGCGGCTTACACTTACCCCAGCAAAGCACACCCATAGGCATCTTACACATACCCCAGCAAAGCACACCCATAGGCGTCTTACACATACCCCAGCAAAGCACACCCATAGGCGGCTTTACACTTGCCCCAGCAAAGCACACCAATAGGCACCTTACACTTACCCCAGCAAAGCATACCCATAGGCGGCTTACACTTACCCCAGCAAAGCACACCCATAGGCATCTTACACATACCCCAGCAAAGCACACCCATAGGCGTCTTACACATACCCCAGCAAAACACACCCATAGGCGGCTTTACACTTGCCCCAGCAAAGCACACCCAATTTTCTCGGTTTGAAATTAGGTTGCGCTTGTGCCTATATTCCGTTTTCTCGGTTTGGAATTAGGTTGCGCTTGTGCCTATATTCCGTTTTCACGGTTTTGAATTAGGTTGCGCTTGTGCCTATTTTCCGTTTTCTCGGTTTTGAATTAGGTTGCGATTGTGCCTATTTTCCGTTTTCTCGGTTTTGAATTAGGTTGGGCTTGTGCCTATTTTCCATTTTCTGGGTTTGGAATAAGGTTGTGCTCGTGCCTATTTTCCGTTTTCTCGGTTTGGAATTAGGTTGCGATTGTGCCTATTTTCCGTTTTCTCGGTTTTGAATTAGGTTGGGCTTGTGCCTATTTTCCATTTTCTGGGTTTGGAATAAGGTTGTGCTCGTGCCTATTTTCCGTTTTCTCGGTTTGGAATTAGGTTGCGATTGTGCCTATTTTCCGTTTTCTCGGTTTTGAATTAGGTTGGGCTTGTGCCTATTTTCCATTTTCTGGGTTTGGAATTAGGTTGTGCTTGTGCCTAATTCCCGTTTTCAAACAATTACACAACCTACACTTACCCCAGCAAAGCACACCCATAGGCGGCTTTCACTTACCCCAGCAAAGCACACCCATTGGCCGCCTACACTTACCCCAGCAAAGCACACCAATAGGCACCTTACACGTACCCCAGCAAAGCACACCCATAGGCGGCTTACACTTGCCCCAGCAAAGCACACCCAGTTTCCCCATTTTGAAATTAGGTTGCGATTGTGCCTATTTTCCGTTTTCTCGGTTTTGAATTAGGTTGCGCTTGTGCCTATTTTCCGTTTTCTCGGTTTAGAATTAGGTTGTGCTTCTGCCTATTTCCCGTTTTCACACAACTACACAACCTAAACTTACCCCAGCAAAGCACACCCATAGGCGGCTTTCACTTACCCCAGCAAAGCACACCCATTGGCACACCCATTGGCGGCCTACACTTACCCCAGCAAATGGGTGTGTCAAAAAATCCTGAAAAAAAATGAATAAATAAAGATGGAGAGAATGACAAAATCGAGAAGAAAGAGGGCCAAAAAGATGGCAGGAACAAAAAATGAAGGAAAAAGAGACCTGGAGAGGTCAAAAACTCGCCAGAAAAGAAAGACAAAAAATGAAGGAACAACAGGTCCGGGTATGTCAAAAAATCCTGATGGCAGGAACAAAAATATGGCAGGAACAAAAAATGAAGGAAAATGAGACCTGGAGAGGTAAAAAACTCGCCAAAAAAGAAAGAGAAAAAATGAAGGAACAACAGGTCCGGGTATGTCAAAAAATCCTGAAAAAAAAAAAAAAAAAAAAGATGGAGAGAATGACAAAATCGAGAAGAAAGAGGGCCAAAAAGATGGCAGGAACAAAAAATGAAGGAAAAAGAGACCTGGAGAGGTCAAAAACTCGCCAAAAAAGAAAGAGAAAAAATGAAGGAACAACAGGTCCGGGTATGTCAAAAAATCCTGAAAAAAAAAAAAAAAAAAAGATGGAGAGAATGACAAAATCGAGAAGAAAGAGGGCCAAAAAGATGGCAGGAACAAAAAATGAAGGAAAAAGAGACCTGGAGAGGTAAAAAACTCGCCTAAAAAGAAAGAGAAAAAATGAAGGAACAACAGGTCCGGGTATGTCAAAAAATCCTGAAAAAAAAAAAAAAAAAAGATGGAGAGAATGACAAAATCGAGAAGAAAGAGGGCCAAAAAGATGGCAGGAACAAAAAATGAAGGAAAAAGAGACCTGAAGAGGTCAAAAACTCGCCTAAAAAGAAAGAGAAAAAATGAAGGAACAACAGAAAAAAGGGGGCAAAATTGTTTTTTAAAAAGTGTTCGAAAAAAATGGAGAGAATAAAAGATCGAAAAAAAGACTGATAGAAAAAAGATGGAGAGAATAAAAAATCAAAAAAGAGTGATAGAAAAAAAAATCGAAAAAAGATGGAAAGAAAAAAAGTGATAGCAAAAAAAAATTCGAAAAAAGTGGGTTAAAAAAACTCGAAAAAGAGTGGTAGAAAAAAAAGATGGAGAAAAAAAAATCGAAAAAAAGTGATAAAAAGATGGAGCAAATAAAATATTGAAAAAAGTGCTACAAAAAGAAATCGAAAAAAGAGGGTAAAAAAATCGAAAAAACAGTGATAGAAAAAGATGGAGAGAATAAAAAATCGAAAAAAAGGGAGCAAAAGAAATTTGGAAAAAAGATTGATAGAAAAAAAGATGGAGAGAATAAAAAATTGAAAAGAGTGATAGAAAAAAAATCGAAAAAAAGACGGAGAAAAAAAAAGATGGAGAGAATAAAACATCGAAAATAAGAGTGATAGAAAAAAGATGGAGAGAATAAAAAGTGATAGCAAAAAAAAATTCGAAAAAAGTGGGTTAAAAAAACTCGAAAAAGAGTGGTAGAAAAAAAAGATGGAGAAAAAAAAATCGAAAAAAAGTGATAAAAAGATGGAGCAAATAAAATATTGAAAAAAGTGCTACAAAAAGAAATCGAAAAAAGAGGGTAAAAAAATCGAAAAAACAGTGATAGAAAAAGATGGAGAGAATAAAAAATCGAAAAAAAGGGGGCAAAAGAAATTTGGAAAAAAGAGTGATAGAAAAAAAGATGGAGAGAATAAAAAATTGAAAAGAGTGATAGAAAAAAAAATCGAAAAAAAGACGGAGAAAAAAAAGATGGAGAGAATAAAACATCGAAAATAAGAGTGATAGAAAAAAAAGATGGAGAGAATAAAAAATCAAAAAAGAGTGATAGAAAAAAAATCGAAAAAAGATGGAAAGAAAAAAAGTGATAGCAAAAAAGAATTTAAAAAAAGTGGGTTAAAAAAACTCGAAAAAGAGTGGTAGAAAAAAAAGATGGAGAGAAAAAAAAAAATCGAAAAAAAAGTGATAAAAAGATGGAGCAAATAAAATATTGAAAAAAGTGCTACAAAAAGAAATCGAAAAAAGAGGTTAAAAAAAATCGAAAAAATAGTGATAGAAAAAAGATGGAGAGAATAAAAAATCGAAAAAAAGGGGGCAAAAGAAATTTGGAAAAAAGAGTGATAGAAAAAAAGATGGAGAGAATAAAAAATTGAAAAAAGTGATAGAAAATAAAATCGAAAAAAAGACGGAGAAAAAAAAAGATGGAGAGAATAAAAAATTGAAAAAAAGGGGGCAAAAATTTTAAAAAAAAAGAGTGATAGAAAAAAAATGGAGAGAATAAAAGATCGCAAAAAAGACTGATAGAAAAAAGATGGAGAGAATAAAAAATCAAAAAAGAGTGATAGAAAAAAAATCGAAAAAAGATGGAAAGAAAAAAAGTGATAGCAAAAAAAAATTCGAAAAAAGTGGGTTAAAAAAACTCGAAAGAGTGGTAGAAAAAAAAGATGGAGAGAATAAAAAATCGAAAAAAAGGGGGCAAAAGAAATTTGGAAAAAAGAGTGATAGAAAAAAAGATGGAGAGAATAAAAAATTGAAAAAAGTGATAGAAAACAAAATCGAAAAAAAGACGGAGAAAAAAAAAGATGGAGAGAATAAAACATCGAAAATAAGAGTGATAGAAAAAAGATGGAGAGAATAAAAAATCGAAAAAAGGGGGCAAAAGAAATTTGGAAAAAAGAGTGATAGAAAAAAAGATGGAGAGAATAAAAAATTGAAAAAAGTGATAGAAAAAAAAATCGAAAAAAAGACGGAGAAAAAAAAAGATGGAGAGAATAAAAATCGAAAAAAAGACTGATAGAAAAAAGATGGAGAGAATAAAAAATCAAAAAAGAGTGATAGAAAAAAAATCGAAAAAAGATGGAAAGAAAAAAAGTGATAGCAAAAAACAATTCGAAAAAAGTGGGTTAAAAAAACTCGAAAAAGAGTGGTAGAAAAAAAAGATGGAGAGAATAAAAAATCGAAAAAAAGGGGGCAAAAGAAATTTGGAAAAAAGAGTGATAGAAAAAAAGATGGAGAGAATAAAAAATTGAAAAAAGTGATAGAAAACAAAATCGAAAAAAAGACGGAGAAAAAAAAATATGGAGAGAATAAAACATCGAAAAAAAGGGGGCAAAAGAAATTTGGAAAAAAGAGTGATAGAAAAAAAGATGGAGAGAATAAAAAATTGAAAAAAGTGATAGAAAACAAAATCGAAAAAAAGACGGAGAAAAAAATAAAAAATCGAAAAAAGGGGGCAAAAGAAATTAAAAAATTCGAAAAAAGTGGGTTAAAAAAACTCGAAAAGAGT
>JAOPHQ010006210.1:5000-12512 GCA_030340625.1 Merluccius polli
TCCTCCCCTCCTCTGGTCCCCTCCAGGGACTGCAGCAACCGCGTCATCAGTAGTAGCTTGGAGTGAGCCGCTATGACATCATTCAACACTTTGTCTTCCAGTCCGTCTGACATTGCAATGCTAATAGGATGAACATTTATTGGCATGTAGTTATACTGTATATGTCATTAATATATATAATGTGTGCTGCGGTTATAGGTTGCATTTCCTCTTGGGGATGAGAAAGTACAATCTAATCTAATAGCTTCATATGCAGTATAGTTTAGTATATCATTGTTACTCTCCTGGACTTACAGCGCAAGATTATTTTTGTTTTATTTTATGCCACTGTTTTCTTTAATTGTGTTATAGCGTCATCACCCCTCGAGAGGAGTGGCGAGTGATGAAGAGATGTACTAGAGAGCAGGAACTGTGTGTTCCTCTTCAGGCTACAAATCCTGACAAATTGTGTGTGTGTGTGTGTGTGTAAATGAGTGTGTGTGTGTGTGTTTGTGTATGTAATTTAGTGTGAGTGTGTACATAAGCGCGCGTTACATAAATGTGTGTGTGTGCGTGTTTGCGCGCCCAAAGAATGGAACAAGCACCTCGCATGCCACCACAGCCGAGGTGATGGGGGGGGGGGGGGGGGGCTGAGTCATTATGAGTAAGGGTCATCTGAGTGGGTCATGTGCTCTTACATCCGGCCCCCCCCTCGACCTGCCTGGTCCCTCATTGGTCGCCTGAAGACACCCTCCGGCAATGTCAAATGTCCAGAGCCGTCATTTCTTGGTGCTGGTTTATTTGTGTGTGTGTGTTTGTGTGTGTGTGGTGTGTGTGTGTGTGTGTGTGTGTGGGGGGGGGGGGGGGGGTTGGGTGGGGTGGGGTGGAATGTGTGTGTGTGTATGCATGTTGAAGCAGTATGAGTCATAATTTGAGTATATTTTTAAGATGCTTGTGTGGGGATCTGTCTCTCTCTCTTTCTTTGTCTCTCTCTCCCCTCTCTCTCCTCTCTCTCTCTATTTCTTTGTCTCTCTCTCTCTCTCTCTCTCTGCTCTTATGCCTTGGGGTTGTCTCTGACTCTCCTCTCTCTCCTGCTTGCTTTTTCACCTCAATTTCTGTGTTTTAAGTGTGCGTGTGTGTGTACGTCAGGCTTGTTTTTTCACGTCACCACAACAACAAAAACATGAAAATAGTGAGTGATTCCCTGAAATCAATAGACAGGTCAAACGCTCCCTTAAGTTACACATACTCCTAGTTCTACGCAAAGACTATTCAAGTTGGATTTGATTACATCTAAAAAAGCAACAACTGAAACACAGTTATTTTCCTTCCCTAACATGACAAGTCAAGTTGATATTCATATAGCCCTTTATTACAATTGCAGTCATTTGTATTGAATTATACTGTATTTGGTACACAAAATGAAACAGGTGTTTGATTTCTTGATCTACACAACTCACTAAGGTGGAGTTGTGTAGATAATATTGCTTTACTGTCACACTGATAATGATTTACTAATACTACTTAATGTTATATGAATATTTGTGCTGTCGCCACTGTAATCTTAATTGGAAAAGGGGAAAAGAAGGCTTTAGGATTTAATTTCAATCAAAGTGTAAAGTATGAATGGCTTCCCATAGGTGCGTCCTGCCAGGGTTATTTGGTACAACTTGGCAAGACCAAAAACCAAGCATTTTATTCAATTTGTTTAACGGCCAAAAAATGAACTGCACTTAAAGACATATGACTTTGTTTTTTTTGCTTCTTTCCTTCTTTCTTTCTTTCTTTCTTTCTTTCTTTCTTTCTTTCTTTCTTTCTTTCTTTCTTTCTTTCTTTCTTTCTTTCTTTCTTTCTTTCTTTCTCTCTCTATTCTTCTTTTTAAGTAACCCATAGAGTGATTCGCTGTCAGAGACAACCTGCTGTCACCATCAGTCCTCTGACTATCCTATCAACACCCCATGTCATGTTCCTGCACACGACAGCATGCATTAAATGCTGCTATTAGCAGCTGGGATGTATATGCTGTCTCCACACACACACACACACACACACACACACACACACACACACACAGCTGTCTTCCTCAGCTTGACAAGGACTGGCGGGATGTGCGTCACCCAAGACGGCTTACAGTCATGCACTTTTTGTATTGACAGTATACGGCAAGACTCACACCCACATGCGAGCACTAATCACACACTCACACACCCTCTCTCTCTCTCTTTCTGTCTTTCTCTTTCGCTCTCTCCCTCCCTCTCTTTCTCGCTCTCTCTCGCTCTGTCCCTCTCTTTCTCGTTCCCCCCTCCTTCCTCTCTCGCCCTCTCCCTCCCTCTCATCCGTTGCTATCTCCCTCAGACACGCAAGCGATGCCCTCTCATCCCCCCCCCCTGCCGCCCTCTCTCTCTCTCGCTCTCTGTCAGCGAGCAAGGGGATACATCGCCAGAAGTATGATTCAGCTACGAATGTTAGCAATCCTTTCACACCTTTTTCACCTTGTCACAGCAGCTCCCAAACACACACACACTCACATTCTGAGCATATTAATCATAGCGCCACAGCGTGCGTCTACACACCACTGGGTTGGAAAAGGAAATGATCCTGTGGCGTCATACCTACCTGCCTAGCTACCTGCCTACCTACTGTGTGGCCCACCGGGGTCTCGCATGCAGACAGCCGTGTGCTGATTGGTCAGCAGCATGGCATGGGTCTCTCTGGGTTGAGGCGGGGAGGCGGGTGCGGGTGAGTCACGGAAGAGTCCAGGCATGAAGCTCGGTGTGCCGCGGACGCTGAGGGAGGTCGGCCATACAGCAACCTGTATCACCATGCAGTGGGGTGTGTGTGTGTGATTATATTCACAACAGTGGGCAGATAGGGGCATAATAGTTCCAGTAATCTGGAACAAAATTTGTGGACATTTTTTGTTTTTTGGGACCAAAACGTGGAATAAAAAAATTGCTTTTAAAAGGCGTTCAACTAAACTGTGTGTTGTGATGGTTTTTTTTCTCTGTTGACTACTTGGAAGGAGTCATCTATCTTTCCTCGAACCCTGGAAGCTTACGGAAAAAGTGACCGAGACATTGGGTACCGTGTGAAATCACAAAGCTTCTGGTTTATTCATGTCGTTGGCACATATTTATACAGTATCATAAACGTTTTGTACGCGGGCGGTCAAGGCCCTGTCCAGAATCACGTGTTCAGCACCCACAAGACGACAGTGTCTGAGTATTTGAAGAAGCAGAACAATGTTGCTGAGTAATGGGTGAAGCAGTTACAAGGCCTGCACAAGAGGTGCAAGTTTATACAGTAGTTCACATTTGCTGTGTGGGGGAAGAGACATTACACCTTGGGCTGGGGAAACCTTACAGGCGTCTGGAGGATAACAGATAAGATGGTCGCTCTGCCCTCGCACATTTAGTATAAACATGAAGAATTGTTACACAGTGAAGTGGACAGTTACCAATGTGCAAATATAATAAAGCATAATACCAAGTTCACATTGATATACCAAACACTAACAGTTCCCCTTCTAGATTAAAAAAGAATAGCAAAACAGACAGGACTTGTGAATAATACTTTTCGTATAAGCTTTAGCGCCGAAAATGATCGTTTCAAGATATGCAGCGTCATAGCAGAATTTTACCATTTTACAATTCCCCCACAATTGCCCTCTTTGGTAACCACACCTCCAAGAACAGGGATTGTACCTGGAGCCTAATACATGCACCGTAAAAACACCTTAAAGCAGGTGCCTTTTTGATCAAGAGGATCCCTAAAATGAACATACTGGCATCGCTTCTTCGGTCGGCACACAACATTTTTCAATCATTCAACACTAATATTCGTGATGTTTTTATTTTATTTATTTATTGAACTGCCTCCAAGGATTCCAGGTGGAGGCCAACGACGTGCGAGGACGTGCCCGGTAGTTGCTCACCTGTCTTGTTAATAACGGAGGGGTAGAAAACAACATATCAGCCGTGTATGTGTCTAGTAATCATCATTCACCCGGACTCTGGAGGACCTCCCAATTTGTTGTCCTGCAGGTCTACTTCCCAAGCATCCCATAGCTCATCGTCATCGTTACCCCATGATGGTGGGGGTAACGACACCGGGGACAAATCGGAAACTGGGGTAAACTGTGGACTCTCCGGGCCTGTTTCCAACAGATCTTTCACAGACACACTAGGATCATACACATTCTGAAAAAAAAAATATTAGCAGCATACCCCCCCCCCCCCAGCATCCACTTAATCAGGCTGCTTGCCGGTTTCGTGTCTTGGGTGAAGTGTCGCTATATGCATCTGAGGATCCTGCCTCGTTATAGAGAGATTAGCATCCTGTGTCATATAGTTTCTAAATACTCCTGCTCTAACCAGAGGAGGGGAACCACTATTAGAACGGATATTATCTTTAGGCAGCACATAGTACCACGCATACCACATCCCGTGCTTCTAAAAAGGATACCACAGAGTTTCCTTGACGGCCATTTGGGGGCCATTGGGGCCGAGACGAGTGCCCCTTATAGGGACACCCCCCTCCCTTCCCAGACTTCCCCCTAGGCGGTTGCGTAGGGGGAAGCATATATTTATGAGGTCGTTTCGGGGGCATGTGTGTAAAATCTATTTTTAAGTGACTGAAATGAGTAGCATCATAACACGGCCCTGGTTTTCTTACATTTGTTCTCGCACATAATCAATCAGCTCGTAATCAATTTTACAGTTCTTTGTATCCAAGAATACAAAATCTCGCCATTATGTCTCTTACGACCCCCTTTTGGCCGACATGAGACATACCATGAAAATGACAAGTAGTGGAAAAGTGCTTGCTGGTAAGGCTTACTGGGGTAGTAACGCATTTGTATGCCAATATTCTCTATCAGCAGGTGTTGCCTGTGAAGCTATACTAAACATATACATTTAAAAAACAGGAGCTACAGAGCAATATGGTGATGTAGAGCCCTGTTGCGCAGCCCATTCAGCTGCCATATCAGCTAAGTCGTTACCTTCTGCCTGTATGTCTCCTGAGGTGCAATGCCCTTTAACCTTAACCAAGCCAATCTAGTAGAAAGGTAAATTGCACCCAGTAAATCCAAAACCAAAATTTGATGTAAGGGTCAGCCGCTTTCAAACCACCCTGTTACCAAAGTTGACTTCACCGAAAGCATAACGTGAGTCCTTGTACACCGTGAGGGTTTACAAAATGACATGCCGAAGTTGCCTGAGCTGACATGTCTGAGACCTATCCCTCCTCCACCTCTCAACCCAACTCCATGATATAAGTGAGTCAGTGCTCAGTGACTTGGCCAAGTAATCGTGACTGTGCCTGCCTTAGGTTGGATCTTAGGATCTTACCCGTCATTGGCTAACCAGCCTTCCTCACTGGCCTATCGCAGGATGCCTGATTCTTATGTTCAGCCCATAGGATAGGTGGCTGTGGAGGAATAGAGACAGATATCTGTGACAGCTACCTTTGCAGTCATGTGTGGGCGTCATGGAGACACAACACGACGCTGTAGGTGTGACGAAGCTAACAAACAGGTGTTCAGAACAGCATAACAGCATTAGGGGTCGGCGTTCGCAAGGTAAACCCATTACTCCCTGATGTCAATGAACAATCTAGCTTGTACATTAGATCCCTTCTCCACTGATTGCGGAATTACTTTTCAATGATTACTTTAACCAGGTTATTCCATAAAAGGATGTTAACAACAAACAATGTGTTACTGAATAAAGTTTACCTTGTAACTATCATTCAGTGGTAAATAGTCACAAAATCGGAGAGGTGGCATAAAACATGCACTTGGGTTTATACTTTATGATGATACAATACGGTCAGTATTGTTCTAAAATGTATTAATAATGACATAGACATGCAAATTCAAATGTCTATACTGGGTGATAAGGAAGTGTTAGAGTTAAACAAAAACACTGGATTTCTTTAAGGTAATTAAAAAAGCTGAATACAATAATTAAAGTAAATGTCTTTTGTTAGACCTCATGCAGTCACAGCGGTGAAATAGAATGCACTGTGTTAGCATTAGCGCATTAGCACAAGCTGTAAAGTTATTTGTAAGTTGGCCACTAGGGACAGACTATTCTTTTCTTTTCAACAACCAAACCCACACACACGGCAAACTTCCTGGACTACAACCATGGGCGTAGGTTTGGTTTGAAATGTGCTGGGGACAAAGACGCGTTTGGAAGTGCATTTTCAGAAGTGCTGGGTACAATGACGCGCATGCGTACCCACCCCCCCCCCCTTTCGCGCAGGTCATGTTAATTCATAAACATGTATACAAAAATGTGATGACATCCGACACGTTTTATGAATAAGAAAGCCAAGCCTAAATTTTCAAAAAGCATTACACATTTGACACACTGTCTTCTGAAAATAGCCCTACCTAGGTTACGTGTTGAAGTTCAGAGTAAATCAAATGTGTGGCTATGCCTTTTGCTAATACTTTGATGTTATAGTTTCAATTCCCAGTACAATTGACCATACACAGACACACACACACACACACACACAGAACACAACTTCTATACAACACATTTCGCCAAGATTGAAAAAGCAAAAATATGTGAGGCAAGACTCGCACAGACGAACAAATCACACCACGAGCTGACTGCTCTCAATTCACAATATGCATCCATCCAATCTTCATCAGGCATTCCTGACCAAAACTTCAAAGCATAGCCTATGCTGATATGCAATCCTCATCATCATCACAACTATTCCAGAATTCAGCAATAGATTCAAACAATAATTAAACAAGATACCGACTATCCATGAGTGACCATCTCCAACACCAATGCTTGCTGTACGATTGCAAACCATAACTAAGTTGGTGGCTAAGGCTAACATTAATTGCAACAAGAGATGAGAAGAGTTAAAATAGCCCGCCATCACTTCTGTGCAAAATGCACAAGACAAAACCTAGCCACACCAACACCAGCAAATAAGTAATAAACATATCGCGTCTTACCTTTGTGTCAGTGGTGGTCTGCACACTCAGGCTATTATCGCTGTTTTATTATTATCCACACTTCCATATAACCACCGGGGCTTCATAGTAATGTGTCCGAGGAGAGCAGCCATGTCGGCCACACACACAGACTGTTACCGCTGTTTTATTTTCATCCAACACATCCAGACCATCACCGGGGCTTCATAGTAAATGTGTCCGAGGAGAGCAGCCCTGTCGGCCACACACACAGACTGTTACCGCTGTTTTATTTTCATAAACCATCCTTTTGCCGTCTTTTGCCGAGAAGTAGCAACCTTCTAGCACTAGCAGAGTTTTTCTGTCCACCGATACACACTGGTTACTCCCCATAGAACTTAGAATGTTACAGTTGTTGCAGTAAACAGAGAAGCGTGCAGGTTGCCCGCAGCAGCAGCACAGCTGTGCCTGGTGCCTGTAGTGCGGATAGAGATTTTTGTGGATCTGTTGGCATCTGTCACTCAAGAATTAGTGTTATGATCTTTTTTTTAATTTATTTTTTACTAAATTGAGCTCGAGTTTAAAAATAA
>JAOPHQ010006211.1:0-15529 GCA_030340625.1 Merluccius polli
AGAGAGAGGAAGAGAGAGAGAGAGACGAGAGAGAGAGGAGAGAGGAGAGAGAGAGAGAGAGAGAGAGAGAGAGAGAGAGGGAGAGAGAGAGACTTGCGGACTTGACACATGTGCTTTCTTAATCCTTTGGATAAAGTTATCCGCACGTGTGTGTGTGTGTGTGTGTGTGTGTGTGTGTGTGTGTGGTGTGTGTGTGTGTGTGAGAAGTCTCCAGTGTTTGTATACGCAGTACATTTAAAGTGAAGAACCGGCTAATCAGATTTATAATGTTTCCTATTTTTTGCTCCTCTATGTTATGAATGTTTCAATCACATGAACACATGAACATGAACACATGAACACATGTTCATGTGTTCATGTGTTTCTCAAGGTGAGTAACATTATGAACATCCTCTCTAGCCCGGCCAACAGGTCACGCACACGCACACGTTATGAAACATGCTTAGTGTGTGTGTGTGTGTGTGTGTGTGAGACCAGGGTGGACTGAGAAAGGTGATAATGACCCCCTCTGTGACCCCCCCCACACACACACACTCACACACACACACACACTCACCTGTCCACGTATGTTACACACTTGTTTACTTGCCTGGTATCTGTTTACCTGGCGACCGTTTACCTGTTACCTGATTGGTTGATTGATTGATTGATTTCATCCTTCCTGTCCGATTGTGATTCCAGGGTATTGTAACTACAGTGTGTCCTAGAGAGAGAGAGGGAGAGGGAGAGGGAGAGAGAGAGAGAGAGAGAGAGAGAGAGAGAGAGAGAGGAGAGAGAGAGAGGAGTTAAATGATCAACCTAAAGCTGATCCTCCTGAAGAGGATCACAGTGGGTTGACTAACAGACTTGAAGCATGAAGCAAGCAGGTAAGGAAACTCTTTCATCTCTTCTGCTCCTTTCCTTCTCCTGTCCCAGAGTCCAGGGACCGTTTGAGGTCCATGTGGAGAACCGCTGATGTGATTCTGTCAAAATGAGATGCTTACGATGGGAAGCTACGCTAGCTCGCGGGGTCGGTGTTTTTAAACGTGTTGAGCTATACAGACCCGGTCCGGTCCACAGACTTGTCACAAGGATCTCATCGCCATTGTGAAAATAGTTTCCATGATTATGATTAGTATAATAGTTTTGAATAATACCCCTATAGGAAGATTTGGTAACTCATGAGGTAGATCCTCGCTCAGTGGACTTATATATTGGGAAATATCTTCTCCACTGGGTACGGCCAAAGATATGGACATTGCGTCCGCGGCGTCACCTTTTGGGTCACATGACCATGTTGAGGGTTTAGAGATGCCTCTAAGTCACAGCAGAGAGGATCCAAATTTTTGGCGCATTGACTTGAATGGACCCCTAGCGCTCTGCGTCCACCTACCGCAAACCACCTAGAGGCCGTTAGAGGAACTACATGCTAGTCTCTACCGTGAACCACCTAGAGGCCGTTAGAGGAACTGCATGCTAGTCCCCACAGTGAACCACCTAGAGGCCGTTAGAGGAACTGCATGCTAGTCTCTACAGTGAACCGCCTAGAGGCCGTTAGAGGAACTACATGCTAGTCTGCATGAGCCTCACAAACCATCTCAACCCACGCAAGGGAACGGCCAGCTGGTCTGGAGCGGTTAGGGACACCTCACCTGCTCATAACCTGCTCACACCTCCACACTGAGCTAGGAGGAGCCGGGGATCGAACCAGTGACCTTCCGGTTGGCAGGTGACCATCTATGCTATGCATTCATGTGCACACCTATCCAGTCCCATGCCATCCAATGTGGTCCTTCATGTAGCCATGTGCAGGGTGGGGGGGGGCGGCGAGGCAGCATGGGCCGCTGGGTCTGGGAGCACCAGACACTGGCTCACCTACAGATTACCTCCCTCATCCACCAGCCACATGCTCCTAATACCTTGTTAAAACACACTCAAGCCATCTGCCGTGTGCCCCTAATACCTCATTAAAACACCCTTAAGCCCGGCAGGACTGGATGTCACTTCTCTGTCACTTCGGGGAAAAGTACACAGATTGGTTTTTTTGACACGTATTCATGATACCTGCTTCTCTACTGATGTTTCCGTTCTAACCCCAGCGGTGTTGTGATGGACAGAAGGTCCACACAGTCTGATTACTGTTCTCCTCTTCTTCTCCTCATAGAGCCTGCTGGGGGTTAGACTCTGAAGCTAAAGGGATTTGCTCTGCTGTGCAGCACAGAAGGTCCACAGGGATCACCTGATCATCCAATCTGTGAATTTCTCTCCCTTTCCTGCTGAGGACGGACGTCTCCCAGCATGTCGTAACTAAGCCCGAACACCTGGTGTGATGCCACAGCTACAATATGAACATCTACCTGTCTGGCAGCTGTGTGTTTCTCCTGGAGTCCAGTGCTATTTGTGATTGTCCTTTAGAAGAAGCTCCTCCAAAAGGGGGCCACCAGGAGATCATCCTCCTGTTGTTATTCTTCTAGAAGAAGCTCCTCGGAGAGGAGACCACCGGGAGATCTTCCTGGTGAGATGCTTCAATTCCATCGCTTCCATCCAGCCGCGATTCACCTCCGCCTAACGCCACGGCAACACTAAGCACGCAGCACCGCCCTCGTTAGACCAGGTGTATCGCGGCCTGAAGCCCATGATGGCCACGCCCGGGTCCCCCGAACCCAAGCAGGGGGCCAGGATGTTAGGAGGGCTCTTCCTCCGGCCGTCCCCCCTGTGCTCTGTCCTCTTCTACGCGCTGCTGTCCTGCAGCCTGGTGTCCGCCAGCCTGCCAGGTCTGGAGTACGACTACGGCATCAGCCCCAAGTTCGTGTGCACCCCCATCCCCCCGGAGGCTGACCCAAGCTGCTACTCTCCTCCCAGCGTGCCCCACGGCGGCGGCGGCGGGGGAGCCGGAGGTCACGGCGGCAGCGGCCACAACGGCAGCAGCCGCCGGGCCGTGATGTCAGAGGAGGCCAAGGCCACCATCTTGCACCTGCGGGAGAGCCTGGTGAGGCAGAAGGAGGTGATCCTGGACCAGCGGGAGACCATCCGGGAGCTAACCGCCAAGCTAACGCTGTGCGATGGTTTCGGGGGACACCACAGCATAGGTTAGCACCGTTAGCGTAGCATAGGGCGCATGACTGGGGCCAGAGTGGACAACTTTATTATT
The DNA here is from genome assembly GCA_030340625.1 of Merluccius polli. Lineage (NCBI taxonomy): Eukaryota > Metazoa > Chordata > Actinopteri > Gadiformes > Merlucciidae > Merluccius > Merluccius polli. The sequence goes on from JAOPHQ010006211.1 coordinate 3,131, forward strand.
GATTAATATGCCAAATGGCTGAAATGTTATCCCAAATGGATCTCAGTTTATTGTCATTTATTACTAAATATTTGTGACCGTGTTTATGTCGTAAATGGGGAAAGTCTAATATCTATCAGAATCTCATCTTGTTGCCACATGGCTGGGGTTACCATAGAAACATACATTTTGAATCTCCCCCCCGTCTCTCAACAACAGGTCACCACGACAACGGCCACCACGACAACCACCACAATGAACACAACGACCACCGCGGCCACCCACAGCCCCGGGGCCCACCATGGGCCCTCCTCGCCCCCCCCACCACGGGCCCTACCGCGGCAACGACCACCACTACCCCCACGGGGGCCACCACACCGACACCCACCACCCCGAACCCAACCACAGGAAGGGCCCCTCCCACAGCAAGCCCAACCCCTTCTCTGCCGACCAGACGGCCAAGACCCTGCAGACGCTGAAGGAGAGGCTGGAGAACCTGCAGGTGAGACGCCGGTGGTCTCAGGTGTTACCAGACATGGGCCCCACCTTGGGGTGTCACCCCATGGTTCAGTCACTAGGTAGAGTGTGTTGAAGATCAGGGTTTGCTGTATGTATGTTCTGGAATATTAATGCTGTAATGTTCAGGAAGGGTAAAAGAATACAGAAGAGGTGGAAGCGTATCAATGGTTTGACTTAATCAGGGTCACTTCTAGCATCATTAAAGTTCACAAGCTTCACCAGTGAAACACACACACACACACTGTGTCATGTTGTCTCTGAAGACTTCATGCTCTGTTTCCCAAGGCCAAGGGAAGTGATTTAACAGGAAGCACAGCTAAGTTGTTTAACCCTGACCCCGCTAAGCTACCTCTCAGTTTGCCTCCCAACAGAAGATGTCATGATTTTATTCTTTGTTCATGTCCCTGTGTGTGTGTGTTTGTGTGTATGTTTGTGTGTGTGTGTGTGTGTGTGTTCCCAGGCCAGGAACTCCTCCAGTTCCTACTCCAGCTCTCTGAGGGACCTGCTGCAGAGGAAGATCAACGCTCTGGAGGAACAACTTCACAACCACTACAGAGGCCACCATAACGACCACCACGGCACCCACCACAATGGTCGTCATGACGACCACCACGACGACCACTACGGCAATGGTCGTCATGACGACCACCACGATGACCACCACGGCAGCGGTCAGCATGGTGATCACCACGACGACCACCACAGCAATGGACGTCATGACGACCACCACAGTACAGGTCACAATGACAATCACCATGACGACCACCACAGTACAGGTCACAATGACAATAACCATGACGACCACCATGATGACCACGACGACCACCATGACGACCACCACGATGACCACGACGACCACCATGACGACCACCACAGCAATGGTCGTCATGACGACCACCACGACGACCACCATAGTACAGGCCACAATGACAATCACCACGACGACCATCGCAGTACAGGCCACAATGACAATCACCATGACGACCATCGCAGCACAGGCCACAATGACAATCACCACGACGACCATCGCAGCACAGGCCACAATGACAATCACCACGACGACCGCCACAACAGCCGTCCCACTACCTACCACAACAACCACAGATATCCCCATCACAGCAGTCACAGCACCCGCCCCTATGACCACCGCTATGGCTGGCATCACGGCCGAAGTCCCCATAGCAACCGCCATAACGACCACCGCACCAACCACCGCGGACCTGTTCGCCATGACAATCATCGGTACGGTGGCCACGATGACCACCGCAGCTCTGATCACCACGACGATCACCACAGCTCTGGTCACCACGACGACCACCACGACGACGACCACCGTGAAGTGGCTCACCACGGGGCCAAGCACCCCCCCGTGCGACTGCTGTCCCCCGGGAAACCGGCGGCTCCCCATGGGGCCGGGGGCCACAGCAAGCTGGACACGGTCCTCAGCCACCTGCACCACCGCACCCCGGAGCCCGGTACTGCTGCTAGTCTATGGTCTAAAGTCCCCATCGCATCACACAGGCCTAGTCCAAGTCTTTCTTTCCACCCCTAAACCATCCCTGAAAATTATAATATTGATTTTATGTTGTTTTTTTGACTCTTGCTGCTTGAATTCAGTCGTAAAAAGGAGAGGGAGAGATGTTGCTCTTAACAGACAATCACGCTACACCTGCGAAAAAGACCGACTAACCTCTGGGACCCGCACTCTCTCACTTCTACCCAGCGACCCACAACAAGACCCCCAAGGACCCTGACGTGTTCCAGATCAGCTTCCCCATGCGGACCAACTACATGCACGCCCGGATGAAGACTGCGGTGCCGAAGGAGATCTTCGCCCTCACCATCTGCCTGTGGCTCCGGGGCGGGGCGGGGGGGCCGGGCCTCGGGACCCCCTTCTCCTACTCCGTACCGGGCCAGGCCAACGAGCTGGTCCTCATCGAATGGGGCAGCAACCCCATGGAGCTGCTCATCAACGACAAGGTAGGAGCTACGGCTGTTGTATTATCTTTATTATTATTGTCTGTCTCTCTTTAGTGTCTCTTTCTTCATCTGTTCTCAGATGTACCGTAGCGAGCGACGGAGAGTGAGGGCTGCCATCATTGCTAACAGCTCGCTTTTTGGGACCAGGCTGTTTAGCTATTTGGCACCAGGCTATTTCTGGGAACAAAATAATTTATTCCCGAAAGTTTGAGAAATGTTGAAACGTTTGAGTTAGCGAAACATAATGGCAAACTTACAAGACTTTGCTCTGGTCTTGAATGTACAGCAGCGAGCGACGGAGAGCGAGCTGCACCCTGCATGCCGTTCGCCAGGGTAACAATTAGGGGTCCCCTCTCAATACACTACTGAACAGTGTGGCGGTAGTAACGCATTATTAATGAATATGTCCCATAGACCTCAAGAGCTGGTACACGTAGGGTGACCAGACGTCCTCTTTTGCCCGGACATGTCCTCTTTTTGAGACCTAAATAAATGTCCGGGCGGATTTTTCGAAATCGTCCGGGATTTCTTTGTCAAACATCGGAATTTCCATTGCGTTCGCTGACCAAGTAGTCCCGCCCCCCCCCCTACTCAGTTCTGTTGGCTTTGCTTTGAGTGGCAGTGAGTAGGGGGAGTTACCTGTGTAGGCTCTGACTGGAGAGCTGCCATCATTGGTCGATAGCCTTTTCTGTGACCTTTTAATTGGTCAGTCTGCAACTCAGTGGCGCGAGCAGCTTCCTTGTTTATCAAAGAGAGCACATGTACCGGCGGCATCTCTGCAGCTATGCCGAAACGTAAATGCAAGTTCACGGATTAACTAAAAAAGAAATATCCATGCTTTTGTCTTGGTCGCAATCCACACAAAGCTTTTTATTATTATAGGCACTTTTTATTATTTTTTTAGGTTATTGTTTTATAGGGACAAACATTGAAAACGTTTCCCCCCCCCGCTGAGGTGTCCTCCTTTTCACAGACTCATAAATGGTCACCCTAGGTACACGACACACAGGCACCTTCTTGGGTCCTCAGCAATGCCAGCAATACCCGCCGAGTGTGAAGTCATTCGGGTGAACGGTTGTCGAGAAAATCGAAGGACAGACAACCAGAGACTGCATTTATAGTTGGATGTATATTTGGATAAAATGTCTAGTTCTCCTTGGCTGAGTGCAGACCCGGGGTAAAGAGGTCTGGTGTATGAAGACCAGCTCTTCCTGAGGTTCATCCTGGGGGGGATGAGCTCATCCACACAGGATGAAGCACCTGCTTAATATCCAGTTCCACCTCACTGGTATAAGACACAGTTAATAGGAAATACTGTTATTGCTATTAAAACTTTATTTAACAAGGTGAGTCCCCTTGTTTCAAACAACATACAAGCAAACATTTAGCAACTCCCAGACTCGTATGCCTAAAAAGACGGACAGGAGGAAACGGATCTAACTAAGGAAGCAATTACAAGGTCCAATTGAATTCGCCTCCAAACCCTTCACTACATTTTTAAAAGCCCTAATCAGGATCAGCTCATCTAACTGCATAACTGTCTGCAAGCGGTTCCAGGCTGCAGGGGCGGAGAACAAATTGCCAAATTCAGTGCGAACCTAAGTCATGTAACACCAGCTACAAAACACCTACTAATTGGTATTTGTTGGGTGAGTCGTAAAAAATAAACGGAGGAACTATGACAGCGGCGCGACGCCAAGCGACAGCATGTGATGTGTGTGTGGGCTGTGAACCTTCGCACTCCGCCAGCCATGCAGCGCTACATGCTAATGCTAATCTAGCATGTGGGCGGGAGCCGGCTTCACGGCTTAGCTGTTCTCACGCCATTCCCTGTCGACCCCCTGCAGAGAGGGGGAGAACCGCACCACACTGAGGGTGACATCATAGACACTGAAATGTGTACATACGTGAGCTATGGGTGCACATGCACACGTATGTCCTCTCTATCACCACGCCACAGCGATGCTACTGCTGTTCACCACGTTGTCCATGTAGCTCAGCTTCGCAGTTTCACTCCAAGGGTAAAACATTTCATTTCATCTGAGGAGGAGGAGGTTCACTTTAGAGACGAGACCAGCTGCTTCGGTTGAGGTGGATCCGTCCGAACTAACGGCCTTAATTCCAGGAGGAGTCACCTTCTACGCAGACTTTTACCAATCTAGTTAAGCACTTAGTCTTTTGGCCCGGCTGCTTCCAAGAAGACCTGGCCGGCGGTTCCTACTTGGCCCGACGCAATCGATTACGGTGTCATATGGACCACTCTGACAGTGAGTCTGACATTAGTGGTCATTGAACGACACATTTAGCCCTCGCCACAGTCTGCCTCAGAGTATAATGGTGTCCAATAATGTAGGACTAATACTAAGATGCCCTGCTCAAGAGAACTGTGGCAATGTGGACTGTTTTCGAAAGCCACAGCAAATATGTCCGTCTATCAATCTATGTATGAGTCTGCTTGCCTGACTTCCTGTCTGTCCAGGCGGTGACGCTGCCCATGATGCTGACGGACAGGAAGTGGCACCACGTGTGCGTGGCGTGGTCCACCAGGGACGGCCTGTGGGAGGCCTACCTGGACGGGGTGAAGAAGGGCTCGGGGGAGGGCCTGTCTGCCTGGCACCCGGTCAGGGCAGGGGGCATGTTTCTCCTGGGACAGGAGCAGGTAGGCCTGCTGGCTCCACACTGCACCATACTCTGTACCCAACTAACCCTGTCTGTCTGTCTGTCTGTCTGTCTGTCTGTCTGTGTCTATCTCCCTGTCCATCTCCCTGTATATCTGACCTCTGCCTGTCCTCATGACTGTCTACCTGTCTATCTCGTTGTCTGTCTGTCTGCCTGTCCTCATGACTGTCTACCTGTCTATCTCGTCGTCTGCCTGTCTGCCTGTCCTCATGACTGTCTACCTGTCTATCTCGTCGTCTGTCTGTATGCCTGCCTGTCCTCATGACTGTCTACCTGTCTATCTCGTCGTCTGTCTGTATGCCTGCCTGTCCTCATGACTGTCTGGCTGCCTGTCCTCATGACTGTCTACCTGTCTATCTCGTCGTCTGCCTGTCTGCCTGTCCTCATGACTGTCTACCCGTCTATCTCATTGTCTGTCTGTCTGTCTGCCTGCCTGTCCTCATGACTGTCTACCCGTCTATCTCGTCTGTCTGTCTTTTCTGCCTGTCCACATGACTGTCTGCGCGTCGTGTCACCCAGGACTCGATGGGGGGTCGCTTCGACGCCACCCAGTCCTTCGTGGGCGACATCTCGGACCTCCAGTTCTGGTCGCGCGTGCTGACGCCCGGCGAGGTGTACAGCCAGGCCAGCTGCGGCGCCCACCTGACCGGCGACGTCATGTCCTGGTCGGAGGCCGGCGTGGAGCTGCATGGGGGCGTCACCAGCCACCCCTTCCAGCCCTGCCACTAGAGGACTACAACCACACACGCACCTGGACTACATCTCCCATAATATTGCACCACCGGGAACGGATGAAGGACGGATATTCTGTTCATGATGGCGTGAAGATGGAGGGAAGGATTACTTCAGTGTGTTTTTCACGGGTGTGAATCGAAAAACGTTTTTCCGACCTTCCTGCTCCAGATTCGCTCGCCCAGCGATGGGGACTCCTTAAGAAGGAAGAAGGACTTAATTCACGGACGCACAAAGCCACACCTAAGAGGATTCTTCCTCTCAAAATGGATCGGGCGGATGCTAACTGGCATTAGCGAGGCATGCTAACTTTCTTGGCACCGAGTGCGATTAAACTTTACAGGATGGCTTACGTCATTACGGCGACAACGTCAACACACCAGCTGTCAGTGGCAGCGTCGAGAAAACAACAACGTAGCGCCTGCTGCCCATCGATGGACCGATGGTACTTTTATATGTTTTAAGGAAACCTTGGACCCCTAGTAAGACCCAGGGTCACGTTTGAACCCAGAGATGTGGGGGTCCTGGGGTACTAGTATAATATAATCGTATTTCACACTGAGCATGGTGACATCAACGCTGCTGGAGGGACGCTGGGCACTGAGACGGGTTCTGCTCTGTCACAAGAACCAGTGAAAGCATCCTCAGTTGGAGATTGACGTATATTCTGTTGTATTTAGCTTCAAGCATGGCGGTTGTTTGGCTGCGGAGGCGGGTGTGTTGCGGGAGGTCGACGTGGACATCAGGAGGCGCCGGTTGACCTCGGCAACGCGGGTCAACCACCTGTCAGTGCGTGGCCGTGGCAATGATCTCCAAGGCAAACGTGGATTTACCTGGCTTAGCCGGCGAGGGCTTAGCGGCGAGGGATAAGACTGTAACCTCTCCAGAACACAGTTGGGCTATTTCAGCCCAAGGAGTTAAACATTCCTCTCGCTAAACTAGCAGCACCTTCGCCGTTTTTACCACCCAGGGTATTTTGTCTATTGTTTTGTACTACTTTGGAAACTATATTTGGTTGTTGTTGGATTGTGTGGACTATGTTTAATTGCCATTGGGTTTTATGATTTTTTTTTTTCTTGACATGATAATAAGTAAATAAACCGTTTGTGTATCTGGCGCTTTTCACTGAGGACCCGTTTGGGCACACCCTCCTCAGAGCCCGTTGTCATGGCAGCGGGACACAGTCCAAGCATGGACATGCATCAAAATGGCTTCCTGTGTCCTCAGAAAATTCTGGAAATATTCCCTCAAGCGAGACAGTGAGATGACATCATAATCATTACTTATATATATAATAATATATGCGTGTTCAAAACCATGATTTTGTTTTATCCTCCTGATAGTTGGCCAAAGAAGTGTGATGTTTCATAATCTGTGTTTCATAGACGACATGAATTTAACACCAGCATCCGAAAACATAAACCTGCGTGCGTGTGTGTGTGTGTGTGTGTGTGTGTGTGTGTGTGTGTGTGTGTGTGTGTGTGTGTGTGTGTGTGTGTGTGTGTGTGTGTGTGTGTGTGTGTGTGTGTGTGTGTATGTGTGAGTGTATGTGAATGCGTGTGTGTGACAGTATCTGATCTTTAAATGTAAATTGTATACAGTGCTGTAAAACAAAAACAAGACTTGCTTATAATGGCCTTTGCTGTACCGTGTGTGTGTGGATAGGTGTGTTCAGGTCGTAATGTTGATCTCCTCCGGGTTCGACAGCGGAGGGAGGTGTGTAAGCCAAAATCACCAACCAATGTATAAGACTTGAAGGGTGACAAATGCACAAATATGCATAAACTACGTCAAGATTTTGAATAATGTAAATGTCAAGATTTTGAATAAAACTATTACATATTTTAAGAAGTGAAACAGGACTACAATTACATGAAATAATTCTGTAACTTTGACACCTATATATAAATTATAAAGATATGTTGTGAAGATATAGAATACGTGTGTGTGTGTGTGTGTGTGTGTGTGTGTGTGTGTGTGTTAGGAGGAGGAGGTGGAGGAGGAGGAGGAGGAGCAGCAGGTCCTGACTGAGGTGTGTTGAGGTTTGTATATTCTGAAGATTAAAAAGCCGATACTGAGCTGTTCTACGATTCTGTCTTCCAGCTCTCAAACTGAATACAATAATACGATACAGTATATCCTCATTATTATACAGTATATCATCAACCAATAATCTGTAAAAATCAACAATAACTAAAATACAAATATAAGACTACATTACTGTACTATAACACAAAACACAAATGTCAAGGACTATTAGCTATAGGCTACAGTATGCATTAGCTAGAGGCTACAATATGCATTAGCTAGAAGCTACAATATGCATTAGCCAGAGGCTACAATATGCATTAGCCAGAGGCTACAATATGCATTAGCTAGAGGCTACAATATGCATTAGCTAGAAGCTACAATATGCATTAGCTAGAGGCTACAATATGCATTAGCTAGAAGCTACAATATGCATTAGCTAGAGGCTACAATATGCATTAGCTAGAGGCTACAATATGTATTAGCTAGAGGCTACAATATGCATTAGCTAGAAGCTACAATATGCATTAGCCAGAGGCTACAATATGCATTAGCTAGAGGCTACAATATGTATTAGCTAGAGGCTACAATATGCATTAGCTAGAAGCTACAATATGCATTAGCCAGAGGCTACAATATGCATTAGCTAGAGGCTACAATATGTATTAGCTAGAGGCTACAATATGCATTAGCTAGAAGCTACAATATGCATTAGCCAGAGGCTACAATATGCATTAGCTAGAGGCTACAATATGTATTAGCTAGAGGCTACAATATGCATTAGCTAGAAGCTACAATATGCATTAGCCAGAGGCTACAATATGCATTAGCTAGAGGCTACAATATGTATTAGCTAGAGGCTACAATATGCATTAGCTAGAAGCTACAATATGCATTAGCCAGAGGCTACAATATGCATTAGCTAGAGGCTACAATATGTATTAGCTAGAGGCTACAATATGCATTAGCTAGAAGCTACAATATGCATTAGCCAGAGGCTACAATATGCATTAGCTAGAGGCTACAATATGCTGTTTAGCATAACACAAACACAAACACCTGAATATTATTTAAATACATCCCATAATAAGCCTGACTGCCTGACTATAACAGACACTACATTCAAGTCAAATACAATTAGCAAGAAAACATAGCGGCTATCGCATGATTTGAATAATCTGCGATTTAAATTAAATTAATTATTAGGGCTTCGGTCCGCAGAAGTAAACGTTACACTTAAATAAAAGTTTAGCCCACCGAAAACTAACATCTCTCCATCTCACCAGCCAGTAGCACAGTATGGCACCAGGGGGCGCTCTCTCTCTCCCTCTCTCTCTCTCCCTCTCTCTCTCTCTCTCCCTCTCTCTCTCTCTCTGAGGTTTTTAATAGCTTAACTGATCACATTCATGAGGAAGGGAATACGAGGAGTATAACTTACAGTAGCGCACACCTACAGCCTCTCCCATGAGACACACACACACACACACACACACACACACATTCATACACACACATTCATATGCACACACACACACACACACACACACACACATATAATATACACACACGCACACACACACACACACATATAATATACACACACGCACACACACACACACACACACACACACACACATTCATACACACACACATTCACACACACAGTCATACACACACACACACACACACACACACACACATTCATACACACACACACACACACACACACACACATACACATACACATATTCATACACACAAACACACACACACACGCACACGCACAGTGAAAGTGGTCGTGTGTGAAGAAGAAGGGGGGTAAAGATGGCGTCTGTGGTCCTCCTGCTTCCCCCGGCTCACAGCCAGCTGTAGGTACGGTCTGTATGTTCTCGCCAGGGTCGCCATGGCAACGTGACCGCTGACCACCTGCTGGCTCTAGGGTTACCGCTGCTGGCGAGCGCTCCGGGATAACACGCAGGCCGCAAGCCCAGACCGGTCTGGGACCTGAGGCGCTCCGTGACAGATCATTAAATATAATATAAGAGAGCACATATCAGATACAGAACACGAAAACAAAAACAAACTGTCTTTGGAAATGCTTTTAAAGATGCGGAAGAAAGTCCACACTGCTTATGAAATACCAACTTTTAAATGTTTTAGTTAGGCCTAAATAACAGAAGTATTACAATATGTACACAAATGTAACTCTCTCTCTCTCTCTTCCTCTCTTCCTCTCTCTCTCTCTCCCTCCCCCTCTCTCCCTCTCTCTCTCTCCCTCTCTCTCTCTCTCTCTCTCTCCTCTCTCTCTCTCTCTCTCTCTCTCTCTCTCTCTCTCTCTCTCTATTCATCTGTCTATACCTCATTATATACTCTCAGAATGGTTATTGTTTGCCCTTCAACCCTCAGTGCAGATGTGTTATGTTCTTCCCAATAACCTCTCATAGTTAGCCGACTCTGTCATTAACTAACTATAACTAACTATAACTATATTACTATGTCCAGGGTAGAGCATCTAAAGGTACTTAACTAATACTTAAAGTGTAAGTGTACCGTGTAAAACTAATTCTGAGATGTGTTTCTAAACACATGACACACGCTAGACAGTCACGGCTGAAAACATGTGAAGAGACTGTATGACCATTTAATGTTGAACGCTGACAGTTATTAGTTTAACAGTTACTAGTTTGACAGTTATTAGTTTAACAGTTATTAGATTGACAGTTATTAGATTGACAGTTACTAGTTTGACAGTTATTAGTTTAACAGTTACTAGTTTGACAGTTACTAGTTTGACAGTTACTAGATTGACAGTTACTAGTTTGACAGTTATTAGTTTGACAGTTATTAGATTGACAGTTACTAGTTTGACAGTTATTAGATTGACAGTTATTAGTTTAACAGTTACTAGTTTGACAGTTATTAGTTTAACAGTTATTAGTTTAACAGTTATTAGTTTACACAGAGGTTAAGTCAGTTACAGCAGATCTGCCCAAAGTCAGGCAGTGTATTGTAGTTGTAGTGTCGTCAGCTGACCTGCAGGGGGGCAGCAAAGCTCGTGCTGTGAGCTGAGCGCCTTCCCATCATGCACTGCGGCGCCATTCAGAGGACACACAGGACGGCTCTGCACTCTCAAGGTACGCATTGGTCTTATTATTATAATATATATTAGCATATATATTAGTAGATAAATAATAACACATCTGTGATTCCTATTAAAGTACACTCCCCAGACGGCTTGGTTCCCCATAACACAGCCATGCGTGTTTAGTGGCGGCTTTACATTATGCTGTAGTGTGTAATGTAAATCCCTTACCTTCACTAGATAGCAGGTGACCATACTAATACTAATAAATAATACAATAAATAATAATAATAATAATAATAATAATACATTGGATAATAAAATTGGATTGTAACACTTAGCAGTAACCATTCCTTTCATTTCATTAAATGAATACATTTAATGAATACATTTTTGCATTCATTTGTATTTGTATTTTATTGTATAGACATCATGGAACTGACAGTATTAGATTTGTGAATATGATATTTGTAATTGATCCAGCACTAGTGTGTTGTCATGCCAACGTGAGGACAGATGAACTACTTCCTGTCTGCAGTGGGACTAGTCAGAGTAGTAAAACTTAACTAACAGACTTAACTAACAACACAAGTCATCCTAGACAGTCTGCTATGGTAATGGTTTGTGGTGAACTACTAATCACTTAGTGAACTACTGGTATTTGGTATTTGTAGTTGAGAAATGACCTAAAGGATTAATCCATTATTAAAATTGATTCGATACATGTTCGACTAATCGTTGCAGCCCTAGTCGAACATTTTCAGACCTAAAAATGTGACCGCGGGTCATAAACGTTTGACATGATGTGTCCACAGTCCCCCTAAGACTAAAGATGGCGGACACTGTGGAGGAGAAGATCAAGAACTACCGGACGGCGCCGTTCGACGCCCGCTTCCCCAACACCAACCAGACCAGGAACTGCTACCAGAACTACCTGGGTGAGGAACCAGAACCACAGCTACCAAGGACCAGTGACATCCCACTAGTGACATCACAAGTGGGAGAGTCCACCCAGATATATGGTCTTTAATGTATAGGCAACATGGATGGTGGTATAGGTTATGGATATGATATATCATATTTATATGGATATATAAGGATATGAAGTGTCAGGTATACAGCGCTACACCCCTGACCTCTAGGACATTTTCCTGTTGCCATGGTAACCAGTGCAGTCTCCTCTGGCCTCTGTTTGGCCGTGAAGATGTCTCGCTCGCGGTTTCACATCACAGACCTGTTATGTAGTTTAGTTATCATCAGTCTGATCTTCTGTCTCTGGTCTGGGTCTTCTGTCTCTGTCTGGTCTGGTCTTCTGTCTGGTCTGGTCTTCTGTCTCTGGTGGTCTGTCTGGTTGGTCTGTCTGTGTCTGGTCTGTCTCTCTGTCTTGATTGATGATTGAT
>JAOPHQ010006212.1:0-15548 GCA_030340625.1 Merluccius polli
TATCCAAAGGGTTTCAGAGGAATCAGGCGTCTCTCTCTCCAGGTTGCAGCTTTTCATCTTTACACTCAACCCAGCCGAAAGCATCTGGAGGTTTAGCCACAGAATTGCATTGATGTGTATAAATACATTAACTGATGACACAGCGGCTCGAGTAGGGACGTCTGAGAGTAAAAGGTCCATTAGAAGTGACAGAGTTAGGAAATGAAAAAAGGCTTTTTGCTTCAAGCCTTTTTTTTACAACTATTTACAACTCTTGTCTCTTACTCTGCTGAGAACGAAAAAAAACGAAAGCATGGACATCAGCTGGTTAACGACGACCACATTGGCCTCCGCATCCTTCCACATCAAGTCTGCCGGCTTAATCCCTCTGAAGCGCTCGGCCAATCACAGCCCATCCCTGTCCACCGCACAGGAAATGGTGAGGTGCGATGACCTCATCATCATCGGACCGCCGTGGTATCGGCTGCAATTCTTGTCTTGTGTGCACATGCATAATAAAGACAAACCTGCTTCATATCTGACATCTGAAGCATGAGCAACAGGAAAGGGTCATGGGTCACATGATGTATTTAATACATCATGTGACCCATGATGTATTTAAATACATCATGGGTCACATGATGTTTAAATACAGAGTATTCATACAAGTATGAACCATGACTGACACTGGGATCAGAAATGTGTATAACTGTATAATAATAATAATTGCATATAAGAATGTAGTTGTAATTAGTGAATTAGTTTGTGAGGGACAATTTTGATCAATATGACTCTTTGTCCTTTCTAATAGAAAGACAAATAGCATATGACACTGTATTATCCTGGTCCTTTTTTAAAATAAAATAAACGTTAAATATGACAGACATACAATAAGCCACAATGTCTACCTGAGATATACTGTCTACCTATCCAGACACAACCTGATACTGCATTACTCCATGAGCCCTAAGGTTTTAGTGGTTTAGTGATTTCAGAGCAGCTAAGCTCATCGTTCAGTTACTACACACCTGGCGAGGTTTCCTATAATAAACACGGAAACATAAAATGCCATAATTTATTCAAAACTAATCATCATTCTTCCGCCGAGCGAAGAATGATGATTAGTTCCTCAAGACAGCAAAATGGTGGCCAAGCGCCACAGGCTAGCAGGCGTTAGCATCCAGGCGCATTATTATTAAAAATGAATTGTTTTATGATCATAGCCCATCTAGCTTTACAGCCTGTGAGTATTTTATATTATTAACAGTTTTATGTCTCCTATCTGTAAAGTTAGATGGGTTATGATAAAATGTTTCCTAAAGAAGAGATTTACGACCAAAAGTTTATTTGGTCTGTGTGTGTGTAAAATTGTATATAAGCACATTATGCTTATTAATGTCCGAGCTGTCATACACACGCATGCACACACACACACACACACACAGGGAGGAAGACACACACGCACACACACACACACACACAGGAAGACACACACACACAGGGAGGAAGACCACACACACACACACACACACACACACACATGGAGGAAGACACACACACACACACACACACACACACACACACACACACACACAGGAAGACACACACAGACACAGGAGGAAGACACACACACACACACACACACACACACACACACACACACAGGGAGGAAGACACACACACACACACACACACACACAGGAAGACAGGCACACACCCACAGACCCCCCCCCCCCCCCCCCCGCCCCCTGAAAGAAATCCCATCTGCAGGCTCAGGTCAGTCCAAGGTATCTGTGTTTCTGTGTGTTCACTTTCTGTTGAACGCATTTCTATCCTGCAGCCCAAAGAATGTCTGATGAGGAAAGCGAATGCGTCTCACTGAAATGCATCTTTTCCTTTTTCAAAGACTCGTCTCGCCAGGTTCACCGTCTCAAGGTCCCTCAACGCCGTTCGTCACCCATCATCTCAACTTCCCAACAGCTGATCAAAGTGTGTGTGTGTGTGTGTGGGGGGGGCAGTTATTATTTTAATTTGAATAGTGCAGACGTGTCCGATAGCCTAATCTGTAATCAGGGAAGCAGAGGTGAACCGGAGCCGCCTGCGACGATTTGTCAATTACCGCCCACATGTCTGCGATAACAAACCTTGAATGTGAAGTCTTTTTTTTCTCTCCTTGGAAGAAGTTGGACAGCCTTTCACAAAATACGCCCTTCGTCTGGGAAGTAGATGACTCTGGCAGGAGCCGGGAAATAAGAGATTCATGCAGATTCATTCACAAGACATTTAGAGACAGACCTTTCCAGTGGTTTCACCTTGCATAGTGATATATAGTGGGGATATATGGGATGCCTGTATATATTATATATATTATATATATTATATACTGGCATCCCTGGCTACTAGATCCCATATTGATGTGTCTAGACTCGACTGAGATCTCTTTTTCAATTACATTTTTTTCTTTTCAATTATGGTTAATAGAGTCACGGCAAAATCTGAAGGCAACTTATACAAAGTAAACATTTCCCAAAGTCATTGCTGATTTCTCAAGTCCATATTGATTTTAACAAAATACTAACCCCCCCCCCCCCCCCCACAAAAAAAGGGTTAAATGTGGATCCAGTTTAGCTGCAGACAGAAGCAAAAACACTTTTTTTATTACAACTTTTATCCTTATAAATACTGATAGACATCCGAATTTAGCAAGAGGATTCACACCAGTCAGCCTCATACATCCACATCAGCAAAAGTCATTCTGAGAAACTTGGACCCAGAAATGATCGTACTTCAACAGATGTTTTGTAACGATGTTTTCCTCAGTTTATGAGTTTATTCCCTTTAAGCTGAGTTGCAAACTTAGTAATTAGTTCGGGTAAGGTTAGTTCTGATAATGATTATGTCAGAAATTAGCATATGCAGCCGTGTCCAATGGCTCAATGTATTTCTGGTAGTTTTTACTCTGACCTTTGTTTTATTCATGTTTTATTTGACTGTTATTTAATCTGGTTGGTCTATTCCCATTGAGAGCGGGTCAGTAAAGCTTTAATTAGCGTCAGTTCAGCTGAGTGAAGTGAGATATCCTCCATGGGAGACCTTGAAGACCGCTGGTCTGTAACCTCAGCCTCACTCTGTCTCAGCCTTCATTCATGCAGAGTTTGTGTTGGCTTGAAAAGCCACAGATAAACACAACGTCCCACATGCAAGTTATTATTATGTACCTCATTTATTACATTTATTACAGCATACGTAAAGACTATTACAAAAAAATGTGACCCCAGATTCCAGTGGATTTGGGAGGAGGCGGCGAAGGCCTTCGGGGTTTAACTATCAAACTGTTTCAGAGAGCGGGAATGCGAGCGAGCAAGCCTGGGATTTAACAACCGGAGTCCAACAGGGCTGAAGTGACTGATGGCCGTGTTGGAAAGAGGTCAGAGAGTGTGGGACCTGCAGGGCGGAGCGACACGCTCCCAGGGAGCCGGTTCTGGTTCTGGTTCTGATCACCGCATTCCTGAAGACCTCCTACCAGCAGGATGACATCAACACAACACCCACCAGCTCTTTGCATGGGCCCTGGTTAATCACAATAATAATCATAATATTAATCATAATAATCATAATAATACACATTCTAAACCAAAATTTCACATCCACCAAATCTTTTAAAAAAATGTGCCACCTCTCCAGACACCCAGCGATCGTTTGTGTTGATGATGTGGACAACCGACGTACCAAACTATTCAGGATGATGTGGCAGCTATTGTGTGTGTGTGTGTGTGTGTGTGTGTGTGTGTGTGTGTGTGTGTGTGTGTGTGTGTGTGTGTGTGTGTGTGTGTGTGTGGGGGTATACCCAGACGTCTGTGGGTTTATCTAATTGTCTACCCTGCTTGACTGACTGACTCACTGTCACTTTAACCGTAACTTTAACAGGCCATTAAGAGCGCCGCAAGAATGCGCCACTTACCCAAACAATATGTCGAAAGTTCACCGCTGAACGCTCACCGACCGACTGCAAATAAATCACCAGCCTCCATAAAACTCTGAGCATTTTAATAAGCAATTACTTCAAACTGAACAGGAAAGAAAAGAAAATTCTCAAACATGAATGGCATAAATAGCTAATTTATGGTTTCACACAGTGGACATGAGGGCAAAGGTCACATGTAGTTCAAATGTGAAATAATGTGTTGTCTCCAACAAAATGGCCGCAGCTCCCCGCATCACAACGCTGCACCGCAACACACAGCAAGCGGTTTGTGGCGCACCAAGGAGTTGTGCTGGGAGGTTTTGAAGCGGTTCAGCCAATTCATTAACGATGTCAAGGCTAATGTCAAAACTAATGAGCAGCAGCTCTGCTTCTTTGTTCCCTAGCCGACGTTTGCACTTTAACCCCTTTATGGAAAGCCAGGCGGCGAAGCGGCTTGTGAATTTAAACTGGAATATCAGAGAGACGACCCCCAGGAGCAAAAACCCTGAACCAAAAAAAACAACATTGTACAACAAGGTTTTATGTGCTCCATAAAACAACATATACTTCATTTAATCCTGCTGACATGGCACATATTTAAATAGGCGTTACACATGGTGTGTGTGATACGACCAGACATACAGGAGAATTACAAATACATATGTACATTAGTTTGGCCACTATGGTGGTTTCAAAATGATTTCACAGCATGCAATGCAGGACACACTTTGCTTTTTCAGTTTGGGTTGTTTCAGGGTGGTTTATAATGTTTATAATGTTTATAATATAATCTCCTACTGCCGTCTGCAGTCTCAATCCACAACCCAACACATTTGATAACAAGAGCAATTAAGAATACTTTTCCATTCATTGATGTTAATGGTTACCATGGTAATTTGCATTAATTAACAAACCATATTGTTTCTCAAGGGACACGTCATGTTTTTTTTTACAGTAGATACAGTAGAAATATAATTTAGATATGGTTGTGACATTTCCTAAATGATTCATACGTAGTATATGTTTACACACATAACTCATATCGACTGAATGCCATTGTGGGAAAGGTGTTGAGTATAAACCATAATGAAATGACTATGAAGTCTAGTGCAATCCTAAAGCTATCAGAGACGTAATACTGTGCGGTCTGCTTATGAAACATTGGAAAAAAAGAAAAAGAAAACAAAAAAATATATATATATCTGCCCACTCTCTTCTGCCATAACCATTATTCCACAAAGTTTTCAAAGTGGGTGAAAGTTCAGGTAAAAAAATGTTGAAAAAAGTTGTGTTTAAAGTTGTTGGCATGTGGTGACACAGAAACCCGTTCAACAGTATTTATACATCAGTTCAAATGTTTATTGGGTCCCATCTCCCATCCATGGATATCTCTCCATCAGAGTCTATTAATCCACCACTCACAGCTCAGACGTGAGACTTGCCAGCAGCTGCGGCGCTTTGAACTCCCTGTTTGTCATGCGCCCCTGATATCCAGTGGTAACAGTCGCTGGTTCCCTTATTGCGCGGGCTGAACAGCACAGCGGGTGCAGTAGACGACGCCCAGGGCCACCATCACCAAGACAAAGATGCAGATGGGAACCAAAAGTCCCACCAGAAGCCAGGTGCTAGTAGTCTCCTTCCCCACTTCGCTTTGGTCGCTTTGCACAGAATCGGACTGGTCCTGGCCGCCGTTGTCTTTTCCCTCCTCCGCCAATTCTGGCTCATCTGAGATCTCTAAAAGGCCGTTAAGATCCACTTGTTTCACTGTACTGCCATCAGAACTGGAGGCGATGGAGGAGGAGATGTCATAATCCGTGACGGGTTCCTTATACTCCGCAGTTGCTGGTTTGTGACCGGCAGGAGTGGGACTGAACCAGAGCCAGTTCCACGCCCCCTCGGAGATCATGGTCGACGTGGGGGGAGTGGAGACGCTGGTGGTGGTTTCTTCTTCTTCATCTTCTTCTTCATCTTCATACCAGTCTGGAGTAGGGGTGGGGCTGGTAGTCGGTGGGGTTGTGTGGGTGGTGGGGGTCGGCGGCGGCGGTGTCGTGGGGGCGGTGGTGGGCGGCGGCGGCGGCGGTGTGTAGGTGGCGGTGGGAGACGTCAGCTCAGGCTCCCACCCAAACACGTTTTCAAACTGTCCTCCATCTTCTCCTTCAACATCCCCCTCAGGCTCTTGGCTGGAGGTGTCAGTGGTTACCTGGAAGGGCGTCTCCTCCTGCGGGGCGCTGGTGACCCATATTACATCAGGACTCTGGAGTCGAGGTGGGTCTGTCAGCCAATCTAGTGAGTGGGGGCCAATCAGTCTGGCTCTGCTCCGGTGACCAAAAATCTGGGTTCCACACGGGTCCGGGTTGATGAGTGACCCAGGGGAAGTTAGGAGTGACAGTAGGTTGGCCGTCTCCACCCTCAATCTTCTGACAGGAGTAGTGGTCCGCCCCGAGCTCATAGCCCACCTCGCACTCGCAATCAAAACCACCCACATAATTCACACACATCTGCTGACAGATCCCCGGGATCTGGCACTCGTCTGTTTCCTGGCAGTGTCTGGGGTCGTCGGGCGATATGGAGAAACCCATGTGGCAATGGCAGATGTGGGAACCTGGTGTGTTCTCACACGCCTGGTCACAGGGGTTATTCATGCACTCGTCCACGTCCACACAGTCGCCGTCGTCAGCCGGATGGTAACCCTCGCGACAGCGGCATTCAAAGGACCCTGGGGAGTTCACACACAACTGCTCACAGGGGCTCTGGAGGCACTCATCCACGTCCAGACAGCGCTCCAAGTCTGGTGCCAGCATGTATCCCTCAGGGCAGGCACAGCGATATCCATCCGAGAGAGAAAGGCATTCAGACTCGCAGGGTGCCCCATGGCAGACATTGATAATCTCGCAGTTCTGCCCATCGTCCGCCAGCTGGAAACCCTCTGAGCACTCACAGTAGTACTGGTCACCTGCTATTCGGCAGAAGTGCTCACACCCGCCATTGTCCTGCCCACACCAGTGCTTGGATACGGGGGGCGTCGTCGGTGCAAAAGGGGGGCGCTGCGCGACCAACCGACCGCGACCCCATCCTCCTCTGACATGCACAACACCGACTGGTCCTCCTTGGTGCCCACAGGGCAGGGGACCGTTGCGACAGTCCCGAAGGGTAAGTGGGTGAGCAGGGTGGTCAGCAGGTTAAAAGGCGTTGCGTAAAGGGTACTGCCGCCCCCTTCGCTCCACAGCGCGGGACACATCCCTTTATACTTGTAGCGGCAGAGATAGCCATCCGCAGGGACGTAGCAGGACTCTTCCACCCACTGAAAGTTGCTGCTCTGCTTCAGCGGGGACGAGTCATATCCTACAGTCACACAATGTGAGGCTGAGCACAAGGCGGGCGAATCCTCCCTCTGCCAGTTTGTATACTCTGTGTCTTGGTCGCCGGTAGTCCAGGAGTAACCGCGGAGGGGATGCGCCGGCTTGCACTGCCGGGGATGGCGCTGGAGGCCGATCCACACTTGGACCGGCGCGATCAAATGTGTAAGGTCCGCGTTGGAGAAGAGAGCGGCGATGGTGTCCGCCTCCTCTGGCCGCTTGATGGTGGCCAGGTTGCCTCCGTTCTCCTTGCAAGCCTTCCAGGACTCCAGGAAGGTCTTGCGCCGGAGGTAGACAACATAGCAGCCCTGGTCGTTGCACAAAGCGTCCTTCTCCGACGGGTCCTGGGCTCGGACAGCGGGTAGTACTCCACAGATCGAGGACAACAGAGAGCTGAGGAGAAGAGAGGCGGAGAAGTTCACCATGGAGCCCATTCTCAACTCGCACCCTCAACTTTCACTGTCCTCTGCACACCGGCGTTGGTTGCAATGGTTCCTCTTCCTCTCTTTCTTCTTCGCTTTCCGTCTGACCGAAACCATAAAGCTGTTGTCTTCTCACTTCAGCCTTCTGACTGTCTCCCTGAATACTTCTTCCATTTGCAATCTCCTACCTCCTCCTCCTTCTCCTCCTCTCCTCACGGTTTCCCTTTCCTCCTCTCAGTGCTTCGCTCCTCACGCTGCTCTGGTGAAAGAGTTGTGCGCTGGAGTTGAGTGTGTACAGATTGTCCCCACATTTCTGGGAGAGTGAGTGGGTGAGAGGGAGGGAGTAAAAGGAGAGGATAGGGGCTGGGAAAAGAGGGAGGGATGACAGGAGGTAGTGGGGGGGGGGGGAGGCAGAGATGGGAGGTAGTAAGAGAGGGAGAGAAGCCGGGAGTTTAAGAAAAGGAGTTGTATGTTTTTGGAGAAGGAGGCGGGGAGGAATATGTGGATTTCGGTGCTGGGGGGGAAGGGTGTATGGATGATGCATGGTTTTCATAAAGCCGTTTATGGACATGGTTTAAGACCTTGTTATTTGCAATACACACAAACACACACAAACACACAAAAACAACCGGATAGGCCGTATATATGTCTTGGTGTTGATCATTTGATATGTCGGTTTCCCAGTAGACTGCAGCTTCAACCAACTGGGCCATCTTCCCCCACTGTGTTGTTTTAGCCTTTGTGCCATTCAACACAATTCAAGTAGTTAATTTTAAATAGTTGTTAGTTTGGGGAAATCATAATGATTTTAAGAGGCACTAAAACTGTGTGTGTGTGTGTGTGTGTGTGTGTGTGTGTGTGTGTGTGTGTGTGTGTGTGTGTGTGTGTGTGTGTGTGTGTGTGTGTGTGTGTGTGTGTGTGTGCGCGCGCCAAGTTCTTAGTCTGCGTTCAGTTTGTATGTCAACACAAATAAATCGTATGAAAGGTTTTCAAGTCTTGGAGAAAAATGTTTTAAGACGTCCTTCTCACAAAATATGTGTGTTGATGCTGCGAACCGATAAACCACTCAGAGATAATCCTGGCGTCCGGCCAACGTTCACAGCTACGCCAAAAAAACAACAATGAAAAAAAAATCTGTTGTTAATAAAGCTCATATTGGAAAAGGGGAAGTAGTAGTAGGAGGAGGAGCAGAGGTATGTGTGTGTGTGTGTGTGTGTGTGTGTGTGTGTGTGTGTCTTTTAGACCACACTTATACAACACCTGCTTATGAATGAATGTGTGCTGAACATTTTGTTCAAATAACCATAAATAAAAGGCCAATAACTTTAATTTGATGGACGCTCATTCATCAAAGAAACAAGCCGAGATCAGTCGCTAACTTTTCTGGCCCGCACTTTACCCAGTAGCTTTTATGTGCCAAAACTTTTTTTTCATTTTCTATTTCATCAAAGCGTTGTTGGCCACTATGAACAGAAAACAACAGCTTAAATCAATAACAACAACCGGGATGAGAAGGAGGGCGAATCGGTGGATGCAACAGTGGCGATGAGCGCATCAGTGAACTGATTGGAGCGGGAACAAAGAAACCGCTCTGGCAGAGAGAGATGAGCTCTGTGATATTATATATTATATATTCACCAACGGTGAGCTGTGTTTAATATCTGCAATTACAATTGACATTTAAAGGAGAAAAACTACAGAAAATTTTAAGACCTGGGAAGCAAACTGTAGAAATGTCGGGTTGCACTCACTGACCAGACCGCCGCATGCGGCTCCCCCAGAGCTCAAAGGTTAAGTCGTAGTTTTTGTGTCCCCTTTGACCTAACATGTGAACACATGTGTGTTGAACCTTTTATATGGGCAACGCACATACGAAAGTCGGGCGGCACGCCTAAGTATTTCCCCCGTCTTGGGAAAAGGTTTGCAGCGGAGCGGCAGACGGATCAGATTCCCAGCGAGGATGTGTATTGTTTTAGGGTCCCACACAGTTTCCTTTTCTTCACTACCGGTCACATTTAAACATCAGGAACAGAGACAGCCAATCTTTTCTCCCTGGTGTCTTTATTGCATTCACATGTGTTAGCCTTACCTTAGCTGTCCTATTCACTCTTCATTCATTGTTCCTAACCTCCATCTCACCTCAACCTTAAGCGATACTGAAGCCCAAACCTTAAACGGACAACTGACCCAAATCTCACCTCCACCTCCTGCAGTCAGTGTGAACCACAACACACTCAGCTCCTAATAGGATAACTTTCTCCATCAAACATGATGAGCTTATTTGTCAAAGCGTGAATATATGCTGACAGCGGATGACACCACAATGATATACAAGAAGCAGTTCAGCCGCCGTATCATCAAGAGGACAGCAACCAAAGTCTCCAGGCTTTTTTATTTATTCAGTTCTTCATTCATATCCTTCCTTCATTCATATCCTTCCTTTATTCGTATCATTTCATATTAAAAAGACGGCCATCGCTGACTCTGCTATTTGGTGTTGTGTTGCTTTGACCTGACACACTTTAAATATAATAATATAAATACATATAACATCAGTTTCGTTTCATACTAACCGAACTCTGTGAGTCTCCCTAGCGTTGCGCTCCTCTTTCTGCTCATGGGACATTTTGAGACAAGTACACAATGTTTAAATTACAATGAATTTCACAATTTACCATAAGCGTTCGCTAGACAAGCCCCGGTGCCAAAAGAGCTGTTTTACTGTACTTGGCAGCTCAGGATAAACAGAGCGTTTTGGTCATTATTTATTTTGTATAATTCGACCTCAGTATACGCCAAGTATGCGTTGGGGTATAGAAAATAAAAAGGGTGGTGACTGGACAAGTCTGGATAGGCCTGATATTATACGGCTTAAAACAGCTAAAGGTTTTTCACACAGACTTTGTGCATTAAAGTCATTTAAAGTCTCTAAAGATGCATTCCTGCTCCTCAACACGCAGCGGAGGACAATGTGAGAGGAAACTTTCACCAGAGATTCATTATGCCCATTAGACTGAGTAAGACAACAAGCTAACTAAATCACTAAATCACATGCAGACGCAGACGCAGACGTGGAGAGAGACGTTTGTAATGTGTTCTGTAGTTAAATAGAAATCCTATTTTTTCACTGACGGTATATCAAATCGAAGAGGCTGCCAGTCTGAGTTTTATTTCTCACAGTAGGATATGCAGATATCCATCATGTTGTGTATAATCCGGTCGTTTGTCCTCAAAAACCTTTCGTTCAAATTATTATTAATAGTTTGCAGACGACGTCACGCCAGCGGACCGAAGAGATGGAAATACGATGGACTACTTCTACAGAAGACTTTCCGGGGAATGGAAAAAGTCGTATCTTGATCCACAGAATGCATTTATAAATATTTTTTTCATTTTTAGGCTTCTGTTAGGCAACTTGGAGACCATGCAAATATCGGAAATCGGGAATTTGCTGAATAACATTCATGTGCTCATGTTTTGCGCCAGGAAAGCTTGATTTGTTATATCTAGGCATACATGACATTCAAGCAAAATCACGGATTAAAAGAAAACAAATTTCATGGATGTGACTGGGTGGGCCAGCCGTCAATCAGGGTGTGCTAAGCCCCGCCCCCGGCCATAACTAACGTAATTATTTTAAATTGTTCTCGAAGAGCCGAACAAGAGTTGACACAGTTATCATAACCTTTTTAGGGAAGATAAAACATTTAGGCTGGGAAGAATTATACTTTTGTCATCTTCCATTTTCTCCTGTAATCTTTTCATTTTCATTATCCACTATGGTTGTAGATTATGATATTATCCCAGCAAGACATTCACACAGTTTGTGCAAAACGTAATTTCATTTTCAGCCTTTCTTGGTCAGCCATGTGCAACCACTGAAAGAGCAAAGTGAAGCTCAGACCTCCACACTGCAAGACAAAGGACCTGTGGCTATGAATGCTCACAGAAATCCTCCAATCCATGTGACTTTGATTTTGCTCAGCTATTCTTTTTAGTTGCTCTAATAATAATAATTACCACAGTACCGCAGGCGGCTCATCGGCTCACCGCCCAATTATCGGCTCCCCAAAACGTGGAGCCTTAATTGAGGGTCTTTGGATGAGCTTCAGTAGGATCCAACCGATCTGGATGGCGGATATTGAAGCTCCGTATTTCCCAAGCAAACATCATTAGCTAACGTTACTGCCACCGCTAACAAATACTATTACACTAATTAAGAAATATCCAAAATGGTACTGCCCAGTGTCGTCATCATCCACATCACTTGCTGAGGTTCGCCGATGGGCCGACTGGGTTTAGTTCAGAGCCAAGCTGGTTCCAGACTAACATCTCCGGAGGTGAGCTGGTGAGGTGCAGGCTGGCTTTGCAAGGCGAACCAAAGACATGAAAAGTACAACTATTTCTAAAAGAGCGAACCCAGCATGGCAGCGGGGATATTGGAGACTTTGGGAGTCCTCAGCTTATGTGGCGAATTTTTACAAAGGTGGAAAAAGGCGAGGAATGTGAATTATGGTAATGTACAATATACTGCGCTGCATTAGCATGTTCAAGGCTCGACTGAGCGGCGGCTCACCTTCACACCATGGAAACACTTCATTTCAACCCTCTTTGTTTTGTTTGGTGGTCTCGTTGCGGCGATGCGTTCGATGAAAGAGCGAGACACATTTTACAGCCGAAGACGCCGAAGGTTACAACAAACAAAGGCCACCTTGTCTCCCCTTCGGTCCTGCAGGTACAACCAACACACACACACACACACACACACACACACACACACTCCTACGAACGTCCAGGTTTATAAAGCTTGTGGAGATACGTTCCTCACAAGACCCTTTGGCACCTTCTGGAAATGCCAGACATTGCAGATACAAGCAACACTAAGCTGAAAATGTCACCAATCATAAGTGTTGAAAGGAAACTCGACTGGCCGGCTGCTGCGCTGCCCCCCCGCACTTTGTTTTCGTCCTAAACAGCTGTTTTCAGCATCTGGTTTGGTAATCGACACCGGCCGGCCTGCTTTCTGCTTTTTACGCCATCTCTACTGGCGGCGAAATGCAGAGCATGCGGGAAGGAGGGGGGAGGGGGGGGCGAAGGGAGAGGGGGGGGGGGCGAAGGGAGAGGGGGGGGGCAGATTGTCTTTTCAGGCGACGTCTGTCTGCCCCCCCCCACATCTTTGAATCATGTCTCCATCCTCTTGTCCTACAATTGTCTGTTTGTGCTCGTCTCATTCTCGACCCCCCCCCCCCCCCTCCCCCCGGTGCCACGCCAGGCAACGTGTGTGTGTGTGTGTGTGTGTGTGTGTGTGTGTGTCTCTCTTTCTTGTTTCCTTTTGTTCTGCACAAGTCAATATGTCTCTTGCTGTTGCAGGACGAGAGGAGTGAAAATGTTTCTGGTGAAGAAAGTTAAGTTTAGTTTCCATTGATTTGTTTATCAGTATCTCGTCTTGTCATTGGTTTACCGTTACCGGGAGAATCGAACGAAAATGAATTTGCTGAAGATAAAGCTGCTGTTTGCTTTTCAATAACCAGCAAGCAAACAAGAGGACAAGTAGAAGTGGGATTCGATGATGAGATGGAAGAGGACTCAGTGCTGAGGATGTGTGGACTCAATCTGCTCTGCCAACAAACCCCTGAGTGGTCAAACAGGAAGTAATGGGGTTTACACAGCGAATACAAAAAACATGTTGTTTCTCCATTATCGCCCCCCCCCCCCCCCACCGGGTTATGCTTCAACATACTTCCTGCAACAACCATATGACTCCATAAACTCTCGCTTTATTTCCAACATGGCGGTACCTAAACCTCGGCGCCGGCGGACGCCATCGCGAGGCGTGTCGTTGTCTGCATGGCTCCTTTTTCTGCTTTAAGCTTCATAACAGACCACCGACCCGGCGGTAGAGCAGATACGGCGGTTGAGCTTCAATGCATCAATGATAACAGCAATGGCGTTAGTGTGTGGGGGGGGGGTCCAGGTCCAGAAAAATGGCTGATAGCACTCTCCCTCTCCAGCCCACCCATTTCCCACAGCAATGCTTCACCCGCGTCAAACCCTCCTGGTCTGGGAGGGCCTCCTGGTCTGGGAGGGTCTCCTGGTCTGGGAGGGCCTCCTGGTCTGGGAGCCACTGGAGGTCTGGGGCCGCAATATACATTCAGCTAGTCTCACACATCATACTTTAGATTAATATCTAGATTAATATCATACTTTAGATTAATATCCACATTAATATCATACTTTAGATTAATATCTACATTAGTATCATACTTTAGATTAATATCTACATTACTATCGTACTTTAGATTAATATCTACATTAGTATCATACTTTAGATTAATGTCTACATTAGTATCATACTTTAGATTAATATCTACATTAGTATCATACTTTAGATTAATGTCTACATTAGTATCATACTTTAGATTAATGTCTACATTAATATCATACTTTAGATTAATGTCTAAAGTATGATGACCTCAAATCTGAGTGAATGATTTACAATTAATATAGTTTCCTCCAGACCTCATACAGTGAAGTATTGCGTAACAATAGAAGGACTTAGTAGTCCCTTTTAAAACATCCAAACTTAGCACTAGGACTACAGACTAAAGCCACTAGGACTACAGACTAAAGCCACTAGGACTACAGACTAAAGCCACTCGGACTACAGACTAAAGCCACTCGGACTACAGACTAAAGCCACTAGGACTACAGACTAAAGCCACTAGGACTACAGACTAAAGCCACTGGGACTACAGACTAAAGCCACTAGGACTACAGACTAAAGCCACTCGGACTACAGACTAAAGCCACTAGGACTACAGACTAAAGCCACTAGGACTACAGACTAAAGCCACTCGGACTACAGACTAAAGCCACTAGGACTACAGACTAAAGCCACTAGGACTACAGACTAAAGCCACTAGGACTACAGACTAAAGCCACTGGGACTACAGACTAAAGCCACTAGGACTACAGACTAAAGCCACTAGGACTACAGACTAAAGCCACTCGGACTACAGACTAAAGCCACTAGGACTACAGACTAAAGCCACTAGGACTACAGACTAAAGCCACTAGGACTACAGACTAAAGCCACTCGGACTACAGACTAAAGCCACTCGGACTACAGACTAAAGCCACTAGGACTACAGACTAAAGCCACTCGGACTACAGACTAAAGCCACTAAGACTACAGACTAAAGCCACTCGGACTACAGACTAAAGCCACTAGGACTACAGACTAAAGCCACTAGGACTACAGACTAAAGCCACTAGGACTACAGACTAAAGCCACTAGGACTACAGACTAAAGCCACTGGGACTACAGACTAAAGCCACTGGGACTACAGACTAAAGCCACTAGGACTACAGACTAAAGCCACTAGGACTACAGACTAAAGCCACTAGGACTACAGACTAAAGCCACTAGGACTATATACTGCGATTTCATAGTTGCATGGGGGTCTTTGTGTGTGTGTGTGTGTGTGTGTGTGTGTGTGTGTGTGTGTGTGTGTGTGTGTGTGTGTGTGTGTGTGTGTGTGTGTGTAGGGGTCTGTCATACGTCCCACGTCTGTGTTTAGACGAGAAAGCAAAAGAAAAATCCTCGGCTCCCAGCCGAACCGAAACAGTGGACTGCAATGTTTAGAGGAGGAGGAGGGCATCCCCAGCAGAGCGTGTGTGTGTGTGTGTGTGTGTGTGTGTGTGTGTGTGTGTGTGTGTGTGTGTGTGTGTGTGTGTGTGTGTGTGTGTGTGTTTATTTACACATGTGTGTAATGCAGGTCTGAGGACTGTGTGTGTATTTTAATGCTACAGGTGTATTATTTAAGA
>JAOPHQ010006213.1:0-18005 GCA_030340625.1 Merluccius polli
CACCGCTGTCGTCCGCGTGTGTGTGTAATGGGAGAATGCGCGTTGCCGTGACAGCCGGCCATTGTTTATCCCTGTTGCCTAGCGACGGGGGAGGATGGGTGTTTTTTTCCCTCATTAATTATGAATCCGTCTTTCCATCGTCTCTTGGAGCAGCAGTCGGCTCCTGTTGATGATGTCACACCTCGGGGGTCGAACCTCTTCTTGCAGGTGATTGCATTCAGACGATGATCATCAAATGTTATTTTATTTATTTATTTTATTCTAAGTATAAAAGAACGCAAGTACGAAGTGTATGCCAGTTTTCTCGTAACTAATTTATTTTTTCCCCAAATTAAAAACAAGCTTCTGTACATAAGTCACACGGTGTGTGTGTGTGTGTGTGTGTGTGTGTGTGTGTGTGTGTGTGTGTGTGTGTGTGTGTGTGTGTGTGTGTGTGTGTGTGTGTGTGTGTGTGTGTGTGTGTGTGTGTGTGTGTCCCCAGCAGAAAACAAAACATTCGTCCGCTAGAACTAGAAAACCCAGGCGGCGTTAACATCACACGGGGAAGTCACTTGGGTGGGTCGTCATGGAAACCGCTCTACTCGTATCTACAAGTGCTACAGAGATCAGACACACACACACACACACACACACACACACACTGCAATACTGCACTCCATGATTGCGAGGGGCTTACATCTCGGTCTCGGACAACAGGCTGTCCCCCAGACCTGATGTCAGCGTGACCACGTAGGGGGCGGAGTCTGCGGGGGGAACCAGAGAACAGACAGGAAAGGGTTTGTAACTACAGGCGGCCGCTGGCGTCCGCGAGCCACGAGCAAGGCATTCATTCACCGCCGGGTCGCCGGTACGATCCCCCAGCGTCGCTACTCGGATTACATCAGATTACATTCCAGTAGGTTACAGTCGGTACAGCCCAACACACAGGAGAGGTTTCACTGCTACACAATGAGGTCAAACGGGGTCAAAGGTCAAAGTGGAAAGTGAAAGATGGAGGCGAAGAACTTCTGGCTGACTCGGTAGGTCTAGCACTACGGACTACAGTACTGATACGGTACCCTAGACCCAGTAGACCCAGTATAGTACTGACCCTAGACCCAGCAGGTCTGTACTGTACTGTAGACAGTACTAGGGCTGCAACCTAACGATTATTTTCATAGTCGATTAATAATTAATTAAACGATTAATCATTTAGTCTAGAAAATGTCATAAATATCAGATGCCATCACAGGTTACCAGAGTCCAAAGTGATGAGAGTATTCATGTTATAGTGATCCATGAACCAAACATTTGAAGTTCTGAAACATCACGCAGCAAATGTTTGGTATTTGTACTGATAAACGACCGAAACGACTAATCGATTATCAAAATTTGATTCGATGCGATTTTCTGTCTATCGATGAGTCGATTGCAGCCCGACCCAGTAGGTCCAGTATAGTACTGATACTGGACCCTAGAGACCCAGTACTGAGACTAGTTCTGTAACGCTACAAGTGTCTACAGAAGCCAGGTGCAGAAGGTCCGGTATCAGGTGGGAGGACCAGATGGCCGACCCAGGCGGCAGCAGAGGAGTGGGAAGAGAGAGAGAGGGGGGGGGGGGGGGGTCAGCCCTTACTGCTGTAGGGGACCCAGGGGCCCGCGTGGTGGTTCTGGTGCTGGTGGTGGGGGTGGTGGTGCTTGTCTCGGGTCGGCAGCATGTCGCCGGAGTGGGTGGGGCTGGAGTGGGCCGGCGGGCCCTGGCGGTCCTCCTCCTCCTCCCCCTCGGACAGCAGGTCCGAGATCTGCTGCTGGAGCTCGGGGATGATGTCGTTCTCCGCCAGCACCAGAACCCGCAGGCTGGTGGGGTAGTTCTGCACCATGTCCAGGAACACCTGCCCCAGCCGGACAGAACCACACAGCACCGGTTAGGACTGGACTGAACCAGCACACACAGGAGGTCAGGTGACGTAGTATAACAAGTAATGGTAGGGAGGAGGTGGTGGTGGATGAACGGGTCAAACACAGAACTTTAACCCAGAAGACCGGGTTCCTGTCTTGCATTACCTTTGGATGTATTATTTATTTTATTTTCATTATTTTCAGTTAGGTTTAGGCCACAAGCCCTTTCTAGCTGAAACCCCTGGTTCTGTGTGTCAGCAGGCGTTCACAGAACCAGACCTGCTGACCCACAGAACCAGACCTGCGGACCCACAGAACCAGACCTGCAGACCCACAGAACCAGACCTGCAGACCCACAGAACCAGACCTGCAGACCCACAGAACCAGCATCTAGCATCACACCTTACACTCTCAGCGGCAGAGCTGCTTGCTTTCTTTTTCATTTTTCAGATGGTAGCTCTTCTTTTGGAGCAACAGCTCCCCCTGGTGGGGTGTGTGTGAGACAGAGAGAGAGAGAGAGAGAGAGAGAGAGAGAGAGAGAGAGAGAGAGAGAGAGAGAGAGAGAGAGAGAGAGAGAGAGAGAGAGAGAGAGAGAGAGAGAGAGAGGAGAGAGAGAGAGAGAGAGAGAGAGAGAGAGAGAGACCGGTGGGGAGGGATCTGTTCGGTACCTGGGCCGCGTGGTTGGAGAGTCCGGTTCCCTCCAGGTCCAGAACCTCCAGGGTTCTGCTGGACGCCACGGCAACCGCCAGCATCCCGGCGATCTGGTCTCCTAGGAAACACAAAGAGAGCGGCACCATCAGAGAGACGGCTCTGGTGAAACTAAGACCCTTAACAAGAGCTTTACATATTTTATTTGTGTGACAACGATCTGCTTTTCGACTTGAGGCCAAAGCATACGTCTGTCTGTCTGTCTGTCTGTCTCTCAGACAGACAGACAGACAGACAGTCGGTCAGACAGACAGTCGGTCTACCCACCCAGGGGGTTGTAGTCGAGGTTGAGCACCCGGAGCTGCGAGCTGTGGGCCACGGCGACGGCCAGGCGGGCCCAGCCCTTGGTGCTGATCCCCGGGTTGGCGCTCAGGGTCAGCTCCCTCAGCCCTGCAGGACAGCAGGACAACCACAGAGGCATGAGGACCGGCTAGGACCGGGTCGCCGGCGGCGGGTTCTGGGTTCGATCCCCAAATGTGTGCAGACAGTGAGGGGGGTCCCTGTACCTGACTTGGCCCCGTCGGGGGGCAGCATCCCACAGACCAGGCCCAGGGCCTCGTCCCCCAGCAGGCAGTCCCCCAGGTCCAGGCTCACCAGGGACGGGTGGCCGCACAGAGCGGCGTTCAGCGTCACCAGGCCGCTGTCCAGCAGGGGGCTCCCATGGAGGCTGCCATGGAAACCAGAGAGACGGGTCAGATTGGGGGCGGGACTTCATATCTCTCAACAGGGGCGAGGCTAGCCCATTTTTAGGGGTGCTGAAGCACCCCTAAAACTTGGGTAAGAAATGTTATTCTAAAAATTGTGTTTGTCTTTGACAGGGTTAAATAATGTCCAAAACATACTCCGTAGTTTGTGGTTTAAAATGTATATGTTAAGGACGAAAATGAAAACATCCCCGCTTAGCAAATGGTATCATCCTCTTCTCACCCCTCCCGACCGGCGTCCAGCGCGACTCACGCAGAGTGAGATCTGTTTAGTTGTAGTGTTGTGAATCAACTCAGTAAGTGCTCCAAAGCTGTCTCACACTTCTTTCCTTTTACCGAGAGTTGTTCCGATTCCGATACCATATCGGTGAGTGCTGGAGTCCAGGCACCGTTTACCAGTTAGCTCTGTTAGCCCGGTTAGCTCCGTTAGCTCCGTTAGCGCGGCTACAGTCGAACTGGAGTCCATTTATTAAGCAGAAACAGCAGCGCCACAAGTACCTGTGTAGTGCGTACGTGTGTCTCTGTTAAAGTTTATCGTTACTTTGAGACTCATTTTAACAATCGGGAGTCATGTCAACATGACGTCACGCGCGTCTTTTCTGGTCCGTCGTCATGGAAACATGAAGCCCTGCCAGTGGTGCGGCGTTTGGACCAGAGTGAAAACAAACGAAACGACACATCACTGTATACCACCCGTATGTAAACACTCACTGTGGCTTTTTAAATTAATTGTTATTTGTTCATAGATTTATATCTCTTATTTTTCAGTTGTCTGACTATCAAACCAGACAATAAAATAAAGTTAAATGTTTTTCTTTTGCTGTATTCATTCATGTTTTACAGAGGATTTAACCTGAACCAGGCTTTGCAACAATAATAATCACATCACATTCACGTAATTTGCGTAAGTTACGTTATTTACGTAAATTTCGTAAATAACGTAACTTACGCAAATTACGTAATTTACGTAAGTTACGTAAATTGCGTAACTTACGTAATTTGCGTAAGTTACGCAAATTACGTAAGTTACGTAAATTGCGTAACTTACGTAAGTTACGCAATTTACGTAAATTACGTAGGCCTAAATTGTGTAAATAACTTACGTAATTTGCGTAATTTACGCAAATAACGTAACTTATGTAAATAAGTTACGTAATTTGCGTAAGTTACGTAATTTACATAAATTGCGTAAATTACGTAAATAAGTTACGTAATTTGCGTAAGTTACGTAAATTGCGTAACTTACGCAAATTACGTAACTTATTTACGTAAATTACGCAATTTACTTTTTTTTATTTGCGTAAATTACATAAATAACGTAACTTACGTAAATTACGTAAATAAGTTACGTAATTTGCGTAAGTTACGCAATTTACGTAACTTACGCAAATTACGTAACTTATTTGGGTGGGTGGTGGCAGTGGGGCTCATTGGGTGCTCAGCACCCCTAAAGCTCTGACCCTAGAATCGCCCCTGTCTCTCAACCTTTTATACTCTGACCTCATGGTTTGTTATTGGTTTCCGAGAGAGAGCGAGAGAGAGAGAGAGATGGGGCTGAGTTGGGAGAATGATAGGAGAGAATGAATGGAGATAATGACACAGAGAGAGAGACAGGCAGAGAGACAGACAGAGACAGCAGAGAGAGAGACAGGATGCACCCCCCCCCCCCCCCCCAAAAGCAGTACTTTTACAACTTCGCCACCCCAGTTTGTATTAGTGTCGTCTCACAGTCCCACATGGACCGGGTCCCCCCCCGGGTCTAGGGTCTACTCACAACAGGGTCTGCAGGGAGCGGTTGGCCTGCAGGGCCTCCGCCAGCTGGCGGGTCCTGCTGAGTCCGGAGACCACGCCCAGGTTGAGGTTGAGCTGCGCGAGGCCGCGGGCCTCCGCCACGCCGCGGCACACCCGGAAGTAGTCCCTGTCGCTCAGCTGGCAGCCGCGCACCGCCAGCAGCCGCACGCCGCCGTCCCGCAGGCCGGCGCAGATGTCCCGCACCTCGGCCCCGGAGAGGGACTCCCCCGTGATCTGGATGGAGCCCGGCAGCATGGCTCGGAACCGAGCCGGTCCCGGAACCGAACCGAACCGAGCCGAGTCTAGACCGCACACGACATCATCCTCCTCTCTCCACGCCCTCGCGCGCGCACAGACACACGCACACGCACGTGCGTACACACGGGATCAGGTGATCAACGAGTCTCCACTTATCGATCAGCTCCACCTGGGGAGTGGACGCGGTGACGTCAGCAGGCGGAGGTATCGCCACGCGCCGGTATCGATGCCGCCGGTACGACTATCGCTTCAAAAATAATCGATTATCGATCCGATTATCGACCCGTTCCTCGTCTCGAGACGTGACGACCTGCAGCCGTCTGTCTGTCTGTCGTGAGAGAGAGAGACGGTCGTCTTACCGGTCTGTGTCCGTTAGTCGGTTGTGTTGCAGGTGTCTGTTACTATGGACACGCGCTGCTTTACACAACGCCCCCCCCCTCCTCCTCCTCCTCCTGCGCACGCGCCACGTCCCGGTCTGGCGGCTCCGTTACGTCACGTGGCTCTAGAAAATGAGCGTTAATCGTTTTTCTCCGGTACCGTTTTCTGCTGCTAACGGCTCTTCCTTTCTCTTCCTCTCCGGTGTCACGTGACGGCTATTATTAGCCCGCACGAGCTGCTCACCTGAGTGGCTGCCTAATCCCCCAGACTGACACACACATACTCACTCACTCACTATATACACACACACACACACACACACACACACACACACACACACACACACACACACACACACACACACACACACACACACACACACACACACACACACACACACACAAAAACAAACTCCAAGACGGACAAAGTTTATTTCAGGTGTTTCCCTGTACAATAACCCTATAAATATAAATGTAACAACAAACAACAAACCAAAACATTCAACATAATTACCCCTTAACGGCGTTGGATTAATTAATAAGACCCAGCACGCCCGCTGGCCGCGTAGACCAGGGGACCAGCGGTCGCCATGGAAACTAGCACATCCCTCAGCCTCCCCTCAGCACCGGGCGGCGCCGTCTTCTGCCGTCTTCTCGCCGCCGCGGCTTGAACTCGGCTCGCCGTTGAAAAGCGGCGGTTTCACGTATCACGGCAACAACGTACAGAACAAATCCCCCCCCCTTGTAGCGTCATGGTATCAATATATTATGTATACTAATTAAACATATACAAATATACTAACATTATGTATACAAATATCACATAATGTATGATTAACAGCGGTATTTTCAGGTTTAGGTTAGATGTGGTCGTCCGGGGGGGGGGGGGGGGGGGTTGACAGTGAAGACGTGCGTCAGAAGTGTTTAAACTATATACATGTTCATTTTAACGTTTCCCCTCGGCAGCCCCGGCGTCAGACAGACAGACAGGTGGTCAGGCAGACGGGTGATCAGCGAGACTGCAGCAGCGCCCCCAGTGTCCGGACGGTGGCGTTGGCGGCGGCGGCGGGCGGCGGCGGCGAGGTCAGGCACGTCTCTGGCCACCCGCTGGATGGGCGGCGCGTTGACGCCCTCCAGCGTGTCCAGGATCCCTGAACACAGACGGGTTAAAGGCAGTGAGACGGGTCTGTGATTGGCTAAAGTTAAAGGCACAGTGAGACGGGTTTGTTAGGAACAAGCTTTGTCCGCTTGGTTAAGGATTATGATTGTTGATGATAGATTATGATCAATACTAAATATAATACTAAATATTAAATTTGACCCGAGCTCTGCATCCCTGAAATCTAAATCTAACAGAACCAGTATTTAGTTTATAATGAATAAAAGGATTCACACTTCAGGCGGGTCATCGCCTCAAAAAGAAAACCACTTAAAGAGTCCGGTGGCCCCATTTAAACGAGGCCAGAGTCTGTTTCCATGTTGACCCGGTTCTGGTCCGACTCGACTCAATCTGCATCATACAGAACACACACCGGTGTGGACTCGCTCACCGTTTGGTTTGGTTTGGTATATTTTCAGTTGGTAAAGTATTTTACTATTAGGAGCCAATAGGGCGTCACATCGCAATGACCGCCTCCATTTTGGGACCATAGGAATGTTAGTTATAGTCTCAATCTTTTCCCCGCATCACTTCCTGTTTGGACGCTTGACGGCTAAAAGGCCCCTCCTACAAGCGTTCAACTGGCAACATATGGGCGCTTTAAGTGCTTCAGCGTGCGTTGGTTGGGCTCCAGTGTGGACAGACACCCACCTTCCACCAGCTTGTGGTATGCGAAGTGGAGGTAGAGCAGGAAGAGCATGTGGAGCGCCGCCAGAGAGCCACAGATCACCAGCCGGGGCGTCTGGCCCACCGTCCGGGACAGCAGCACCGCCACCTAGAGGACAGGAGGGGACAGGACCACCGAGAGAGAGAGCTGTTAACTGTCTGTTAACGTCATTTATGGACATTAATACTGGTGCAATACATAGGGTATTAATCTAAATTATATAGAGACTCATTTATTCTACAGAATATTGTATATTTTTTGCATCTACATTTATACTACTCCTATTCTGTATATTTTTTGTAATTTCGTATTACCGCTGTGTACTTATCTTTTGAACAAAGTGCAGCTTCATCTGTTTGGTACAAGAGTCATGCAGTGCGCTGTGCGCTTACCATGCGGAGAGTGGAGAGCCCGCCCACCAGCAGCCATAGGCCGTAGAACAGGAAGTGGAAGTGGATGTTGTAGGTGATGAAGAGGACCACGCAGTGCCCAAATAGCCCGTAACCCTGGGAGACGATAACACAGATGAGGTTTTTTATCTCTTGTTATTACAGTCCTGTACTACTGCTGTGACATTTCATCATTTTCCTTCTGGGATTTATTCAGCACATCTTATCATTTTATCTTGGGACTCTTTGATGTCATTGATACATTGGTATAATAAATAAAAAAACACACAGTGTTATTTATTTTCCAATAAACTAAACACTAACACTAATGAATTATTGTGGTTGAAACAGATCCAAGATGGACGTTTCCTAACGCTCCCTCTGGGCAGGAATAGAAACTCAGACCTCTGGCAGCAGAGTTGGTGATAGAGAGACAACATTTTCATAACAGCGGTTTGTGAAGCAGACGGTCAAACAGCGGTTCGCGTAGCGGTCAGGTGCAGTTCATCACTAGCTGGTGCCTTGCCAAAAGACTCACCAGCAGGGAGAGGGTCTGCAGCATGGTGATCTGGGAGTTTACCAGGTAGGCCAGGAAGTAGACGAAGGAGGACACGCCCAGCCAGTACCCGAAACAGGTCCCGATGGCCGTCCCCATCAGGGTACCTTCCCTCTGTAACACACACACACACTCGGTCAGCACCGTTACAACAAGTACCAAACAACACACACAGCACTACGCCTTCAGATGTCTGTTACATGCCCACCATCTACATGTAAGCCTCCCTGAGAGAGATTCTCAGTCCCTACCTGCTCCTCAGTGAGATCCGACTCTCTATCTGAGTTCAGTGTGATTCAGTGTGAGCTGCTTTGTAAAGTGAGTCATGTATAAATAAAGCGTGTATGAAGTGAAGAGGGCGATGATCTCACAATGATGGTTTCAGAGGTCTTCATGCCGTGGAGGAGGATGGCCACCAGAGTGAAGACCAGCATCATGGGTCCGTACAGCTCCCCCGCCACCTTCTGCACACACCGCACAACACGTGTTGGAAACATACTGGAACCACACAACACGCTCTAAACATACAGCATGTCTCCCTCTTTGCTGCTCAGGTACAGAGACGGGGCAGGGTGTGGTCTAGTGGTATGACTCCTGGCCAAAAGGTTCTGGGTTTGAACCCCAGTGCATCGTTGAGCAAGATGCCCTACCTGCTCCTTAATGACATGTGTCTGAATTCACTGTGAGTCGCTTTGGATAAAAGCATCAAGTGCCTAAATAATACAATAATAATAATAATACAGATGTTACCCATCCAACAACATTCTCTGTGTTTCCACAAGCATCACAACATGCAGCGCTAGTTGGTAACGCCGTCCTACCTGGGGGAAGTTGATCGTCCGTACCGGTATCATGGACTCAATCAGCCTGTAAGGAGACGGTTCCAGTGTTAGGACTGGACAGACAGAACCACAGCGACCGGACCTAACCATTACTCAAATTCCTGCTTCTGGAAATGACACCAACTAACATTGTTGCCATAGGTGGCATCACTGAGCACTCATTTCATCCAATCAGAAACAGCCATTGCAGTGACCTGCGTTGTTATTATTAACGTTTGCTTACCTGCTCCGGACCTGGACCGGCTCCACGTCGAAGTACGGCCGCAGGATGTCGATGTTGGCGTACAGGTTGAAGGCCTTGGAGGCCTGCCGTTTTCCCGCCTGCCACACCTGGATACACACACAAACACACACACACACCGGTTGTCAAGGAGATGCAAGGGTCATGACGGAGACTCAACGGTCATGGAGATGCAGCGGTTGTCAAGGAGACAAGTCAGCAGGGAGATGTAATGGTTGTCATGGAAACATGCCGGTGGTCAGGGAGAGTCAGCAGTTGTCAAGGAGACAGTGTCTGGCTCTATGACTACAAGGTTCACCCACAGAGACAAGAACCCACCCTGATGACATCATCAGAACCGAAACTAGTGTTAAGTCCAACCTACCTCGTCAGCCACCTGGCGCCCCAGCTGGCCCTTGATGCCCTTCATGCCCAGGAACTCCCCATCGTCCCCGGTCTCCTCCTCGGTGGCCTCGGCCTCCGCAGACACCTCCTCCTCCTCCTTCATGCGCTGGTGCATCTCGCCCATGTCCTCGAAGCTGGAGCCCGACGTGTCGTCCATGTTCTCCATGTCGATCACGGCCGACCCGCTGCCCTGCAGAGAGAGAGAGAGAGACAGACAGATCATGAATAGCTTCTCAACAACTGCAAATATAAAATACAGATACTGTAGTTTTTATGTGTCCTTTATTTGTTGTGTTATGTTTTGTTTGATTGTGCTGCTGCTGTAACAACCAAATAGGATGATTAAGTAGCATCTAAAGAAAGCTCTGTGCTTCTTTCATGCGAGGCCAACAGGGCCAAAAGGATATTAACGTGCTTCATCGGTAATAAACAGGAGGAGATGTTAGACGATGTCATCGATCACGCTTTGTCAAGACTCAGTGACGCACACTCCAACTCATACTACGGGAGAAATTGGCTGAATACATCTGGGGATCTCAGGAAACACGGTGTATCCGCCTATTAATTACTGTTATTACTTGTTATGGCAGCGGTCTACAACCACCAAACTGTGGACATTACGCAGACAGCAAAAGAACAGGGATTATACATTTCCCCTGTAAACCACTTCAATACCAAGTAGTGTGTGCAGGGGGCCACACGCGTGTTGTCAGTGACGTGGGTGTGTCCGACACAGAAGGCCTGTGGTCGGCCTTTAACATGTTATGCAAAACAAACCAGTCGATCCTTTGGGACGTTGTGGTGCATGTGTCCTCTAGCTGATGTGCTGGGGGAGGTCTGGGTTGTTGGTTCTACTCCGCACTGCTGTGTGATGTATATCATGCATTACAGAGCTGTGTGATGTATATTCATGCATTACAGAGCTGTGTGATGTATATCATGCATTACAGAGCTGTGTGATGTATATCATGCATTACAGAGCTGTGTGATGTATATCATGCATTACAGAGCTGTGTGATGTATATCATGCATTACAGAGCTGTGTGATGTATATCATGCATTACAGAGCTGTGTGATGTATATCATGCATTACAGAGCTGTGTGATGTATATCATGCATTACAGAGCTGTGTAATAATGTTTATAATGTATTACAGAGCTGTGTGATGTAAATCATGCATTACAGAGCTGTGTGATGTATATCATGCATTACAGAGCTGTGTGATGTATATCATGCATTACAGAGCTGTGTGATGTATATCATGCATTACAGAGCTGTGTAATAATGTTTATAATGTATTACAGAGCTGTGTGATGTATATCATGCATTACAGAGCTGTGTAATAATGTTTATAATGTATTTCAGAGCTGTGTAATGCATATCATGTATTACATAGCTGTGTAATAATGTATATATAATTTAATACAGAGCTGTGTAATGTTTATAATGTATTACAGAGCTGTAATGTACATAATGTATTACATAGCTGTGTAATAATGTATATAAGGTACTATATAGCTGTAATAATGTATATAAGGTACTATATAGCTGTAATAATGTATATAAGGTGCTATATAGCTGTAATAATGTATATAAGGTACTATATAGCTGTAATAATGTATATACGGTACTATATAGCTGTAATAATGTATATACGGTACTATATAGCTGTAATAATATATATAACGTAATATATAGCTGTAATAATGTATATAAGGTACTCTATAGCTGTAATAATATATATAAGGTACTATATAGCTGTAATAATGTATATACGGTACTATACAGCTGTAATAATATATATATATATGTATATAATGTATATATGTATTACGTGTAACGTCTACCTGTACAGGGTTGTCGTCAAAGCCGCCCCATGGTTCCGTGGTCGTATGTTTGGTCCCACCAGACATGATCCTGGGTCTGGTCTGGGTCTGGGTCTGGTCTAGGTCTGGTCTAGGTCTGGGTCTGGTCTGGGTCTGGTCTGGGTCTGGGTCTGGTCTAGGTCTGGTCTGGGTCTGGTCTGGAGATGAGGCGGAGGAAACGGTTGAGCTCGTAGTTCAGCGTCCGTCCAACATCTAACCCTGTTATTAAACCGAGATCTCCATAAAGTTCCTTAAAGTCCACTAACGTTAGCAAACATCCGGAAGGCGACGTGCGTACGTCACGCTGCGTACGTAAGGCGACGTAACGCCGTCGACGTGGCTGGAGGAAACCTCGCGATATGTGGCTGGAGGAAACCTCGCGATATGTGGCTCGGGAACATAACTTCACACAATATATGTGTCCTTGTGTAAGACAACGAGGTGTTCATCTCTAAGGACGTATTTTATTGTATCCCCGTGCCATGTACAATTAAAATTAAAAATGTAAGCTAAAATGATGTGTTATTTAGATTCTGAACCGGTCGAAAATGATATATAAATCATATGATGCGTGTCTTTTTACGACTACAGAAAGTACGGCGCGCCGCCAGCAGGTGGCGGTGTTGCACTCCGGTTTGCTCGCATCTTCTCGCGAGACCTCCGCTCCTCCCGTTTTATCTGATCGTGACGTCGATCGGCGATTGATATCCGCCGGCTCGTAAAACGTCGATAATCCGCTGCCGCCGCCGCTCGCCGGTACCGGAGGACTGATGACATCCAAGCCGAGGAAACCGAGCCAACCGACCCGGTAAGAGACACTGACGGGCCGCCGCCACGGAGGACCTTAGCGGGGTTAGCCTTGCCGGGGTTAGCCTAGCTGGGGTTAGCCTAGCCGCCTTCTACGTCATCCAGCCGCTACCACAGTGGCCGGCGGTGCTGCTAGCATGTTTTAAAATGGTTGACGTGGTTAACTTGTTTGACGTGGTTGACGTGGTTAACTTGTTTGACGTGGTTAACTTGGTTAGTTGCATTAGTGACTGTTAGTGGGCCGTTAGTGTGTGTGTGTGGCGCTCAAGTGTCGCGAGAGGAGCTTCCGCCAGCCGTGCGGACGCGCAGGAATGTGGCGTCTGAATGTTTTGTTCCTAGGATGGCGAAGGAAGCTCGTGAATAATTCATGAGAGCGTGACGACACGTCGCTGGTTAGTTACTGTTGACATGGTTAATAAAGTTAGTGCTTATCTTTAGGTATTAGGTTAGAGATGGTTAGTTTAGGTGTTAGGTTACAGATGGTTAGTTTAGGTATTAGGTTAGAGATGGTTAGTTTAGGTGTTAGGTTAGAGATGGTTAGTTTAGGTGTTAGGTTAGAGATGGTTAGTTTAGGTGTTAGGTTAGAGATGGTTAGTTTAGGTGTTAGGTTAGAGATGGTTAGTTTAGGTATCAGGTTAGAGATGGTTAGTTTAGGTGTTAGGTTAGAGATGGTTAGTTTAGGTGTTAGGTTAGAGATGGTTAGTTTAGGTGTTAGGTTAGAGATGGTTAGTTTAGGTATCAGGTTAGAGATGGTTAGTTTAGGTGTTAGGTTAGAGATGGTTAGTTTAGGTGTTAGGTTAGAGATGGTTAGTTTAGGTGTTAGGTTAGAGATGGTTAGTTTAGGTATCAGGTTAGAGATGGTTAGTTTAGGTATTAGGTTAGAGATGGTTAGTTTAGGTGTTAGGTTAGAGATGGTTAGTTTAGGTATTAGGTTAGAGATGGTTAGTTTAGGTGTTAGGTTAGAGATGGTTAGTTTAGGTGTTAGGTTAGAGATGGTTAGTTTAGGTGTTAGGTTAGAGATGGTTAGTTTAGGTGTTAGGTTAGAGATGGTTAGTTTAGGTATTAGGTTAGAGATGGTTAGTTTAGGTGTTAGGTTAGAGATGGTTAGTTTAGGTGTTAGGTTAGAGATGGTTAGTTTAGGTATTAGGTTAGAGATGGTTAGTTTAGGTGTTAGGTTAGAGATGGTTAGTTTAGGTATCAGGTTAGAGATGGTTAGTTTAGGTGTTAGGTTAGAGATGGTTAGTTTAGGTGTTAGGTTAGAGATGGTTAGTTTAGGTGTTAGGTTAGAGATGGTTAGTTTAGGTGTTAGGTTAGAGATGGTTAGTTTAGGTATTGGGTTAGAGATGGTTAGTTTAGGTATTAGGTTAGAGATGGTTAGTTTAGGTATTAGGTTAGAGATGGTTAGATTCGGTGTTAGGTCGGGACTTGCCTTCGCCATCCTAGGAAAAAAAGCACCCCGGTGCTTCCCGGGTGCGTGACGGAAACAGTCCGCTGATGACGTCACCAGCCCCCCCCCCCCCCCCCCCCCCCCTGTCTCCTGTTGTTAGTTAGTCCACACTAGGAGACAGACCAGTCGGCCTTTCTTCTAACGAGAGACAGGTTGAAGCACTGAAGACCATCTTGGAGACATTAGTGTCGGGTCGGTGTCTAACGTAAGGTACGGTGACCTTGTTGTGGTTCCGCTGTTCGCCATTTTCCCCCCCGGGGGGGGGGGAGGGGTGTTTTTGTTTCTTGCTCTCCTCGCGCTTAACGTGAAGCTCGTGGCTGTTCAGGCTCGTGAGCATTTTATATTTTTATATTTATCTGTCTGTCTGTCTGCCACATGCCGGTCATGTGTGTTAAACATGCTGTCTGTCCTCCGACCGCCGGACGACATGGGTTAAATAGTGATAATGGAGGTGTGGTGGTGGTGGTTGTGTGGAGGTGGTGGTGGAGGAGGTGGTGTTGTGGTGGTGAGGAGGAGGTGGTGAAGGTGGAGGTTCCTCTGGGGTTAATCAGCAGTGATGGTGGTTGGTTTTAGTCTCCTGGTTGGACTATGTAAAGTGTATACAAATAATGCACCTGCATGTGACTAATGTGTTGTTAAAATGATGTGCCGTTGATATGTGATCAATAGTGAGTGAGTGTGTGTGTGTGTGTGTGTGTGTGTGTGTGTGTGTGTGTGTGTACAAATGTGTTATACAGCATTAAGAGAAAGTATAGTAAAATATAGTGCATCAGATTAGGGCTGAGCAATATAAAATATTATCAAAATCGCAGTATGGCCAAGTGCAATATCCAAATCGCAGGAGCTGCAATTTTTTATGAGGGTAAAATGTGTAAATTAATAGTACAGACCCCAACAAACATCACATCATGATTTTAATATTTTTGTTCTGTGAAAAGGAAAATTGTGATGCAAAAATGATCATTCCCACGAATAACATCGCAATCTTAATATCTGTCAAAATAATCTCAATTATGTTTTGTTTACCCTATCGTTCAGACCTACACCAGATATAGTAGCAGTAATATGGATGTATTGGTTGTCGTGGTTACGTGCAGAGCAGTGTTGCATCTGCATTTGCTTTATTATCAGTATTTGCTGAATGTGCTTATTGCCCAAGTTCATGGGGATTAAGAAGTAAACACGGTCAGCAGACGATGTTGCAGCATTATAATAAAGTGCCGAGTGTTCGCTTTCTCTTCCTCTTCTGCGGGTCAATAAAAGTCCAAATGGTCCTTATGGGACCAACCGGTCTTTATGGGTCCAACCGGTCCTAATGGGACCAACCGGTCCTTATGGGACCAACCGGGTTCATCAGGGAGGTGAAAGTGTGGCGTCAGACTTTCACCATCAGAGCTGTTACTAACTAAAGACCAGCAAACCCCTCAAACCTGGTTTAGTTTAAATAATGCCGCACCGGGTCTGTGATGAGGACCTATAGTGTCTCGCTCTGTCTTTGTCCGTCTGTCCTTATACGGACGGTCCACAGACACACACAGTCACATTGCCCTGTCCTCCCTCGTCCTGTGGGACAGTAACGCAGTGTGCGGTCGGGTCTGTCCTCCCTCGTCCTGCAGGACAGTAACGCAGCGTGCGGTCGGGTCTGTCCTCCCTCGTCCTGCAGGACAGTAACGCAGCGTGCGGTCGGGCCTGTCTGTCCTCCCTCGTCCTGCAGGACAGTAACACAGCGTGCGGTCGGGTCTGTCCTCCCTCGTCCTGCAGGACAGTAACGCAGCGTGCGGTCGGGCCTGTCTGTCCCCCCTCGTCCTGCAGGACAGTAACGCA
Source organism: Merluccius polli (assembly GCA_030340625.1). NCBI lineage: Eukaryota > Metazoa > Chordata > Actinopteri > Gadiformes > Merlucciidae > Merluccius > Merluccius polli. Next base: position 15,898 of record JAOPHQ010006213.1, read on the forward strand.
GCGTGCGGTCGGGCCTGTCTGTCCCCCCTCTTCCTGCAGGACAGTAACGCAGTCTGTGGTCGGGCCTGTCTGTCCCCCCTCGTCCTGCAGGACAGTAACACAGCGTGCGGTCGGGTCTGTCCTCCCTCGTCCTGCAGGACAGTAACGCAGCGTGCGGTCGGGCCTGTCTGTCCTCCCTCGTCCTGCGGGACAGTAACGCAGCGTGCGGTCGGGCCTGTCTGTCCCTCCCTCGTCCTGCAGGACAGTAACGCAGCGTGCGGTCGGGCCTGTCTGTCCTCCCTCGTCCTGTGGGACAGTAACGCAGCGTGCGGTCGGGCGTGTCCAACCACACTTATCTCGCCAGCCCATGTGTGGTGAGGGGGGGCCCGCGGGGAGTCTGGCGGTGTGTGTGGGCCCGCCAGGGGACTGTGGTGGGTCCTGTCATGACCCAGACCTGTTTGGACCGGTCTTTAGTCCCTGGCTCAGAGCGGACAACGGACCCACCAGCGGGTCCTAAGACACTAAGCCCTCCCTGCTGCTTGGTCACCTCGCTGAAAGGACAAGCTGGGTCTGCTGTCCTGAGTCACGACCCGGTCATCCAATCATTGTGTGTTATTTCCACCACATGGGTACACATGGTTATCAGTGTGATGTCGCAACATGTCCTGGATCAGAGTTGTTAAACTCACTCAACTCTCTTAATGTGATGATGATGACCCGCTCTAGGGGTTTTATACACGGCTATATAAAAGCTATGCGTTATATATGTGGTGTTACTGTATCTACTGTCCAGTCCAGTGCAGGTTGCGTGTTGAGGAGGTTGAGGCTCTGGCGTTGCATCATAAGCAGCAAACGGTGACAAGCTGCTCCTCGGTAAAGAAGAAGTAAATGTGAAGCAATGGGAATGTGTTTGTGTCCGTCCGTCCGTCCGGCCGTCTTAAGGTATCCTGCTTGCGCATTACTGACTGATCTCATTGTCTCTCTCTCTCTCTCTTTCCAGGATGTCACCTGCGGAGGACGAGGGGCCCCTGGGGGCCCGGCAGTGTGAGGAGGCGAGGGCCCAGCTGGAGGAGGCCATCGCTGCGGTGATGAGGGCAGAGAGCCAGCTGAGAGACAACAGCAGAGAGGTGAGCGTCTGGGGAAACCTCTCACAACCAGTTTCAGACCTGGTTTAGACCTGCTCTCACATGTGGATTCGTGTAGTGGTGTATGACTAGTGAAAGATGTTTAAGACCTGGTTTAGACCTGGTTTAACATTTGGATTCATACAGTAATATTGTGAGATGATTAAACAACGTCAAGACCTATTGCTATTTACTACTATTTACTCTATTATTATCTACTATTTCACAGTGCCAACTTCCATGTTAACTATCTTGCATCTCGCTTGCCTTGGCGTCTAATCTTATTTTCGCATATTGTCAAGGTATGGCGTCATAATACTCAAGTTATCAGCGTGTTTGCACACACCCCAAAGAGATTTTGTTGCTAAAAACAGCAATTTAAAGTTTTTCAACACAGCCTTTGTAGCTGCAGTCTGTGTGGCTTGTGTTTATGAATGTGTCAGCATCTATGTGTGTGTGTTTGTGTATGTGCATGTGCATGTGTCTCCCTGTCTGAGACATGCACTATATTTAGCCATGGCGGCTAGGCTAGGCTGTGTTTGTGTGTGTGTGTCTGTGTGTCTGTGTGTGTGGTTTGAGTCCATCACGCGGTGACATCACTTCCGGTCTCCAGCTGTGGATCAGAGGTGAGGGTGGTACCGAGTCCAGGCTGGACTTAGGGAGGAGGTGGGTCTAGACTAGGAGGGAGGAGTGTCCGGAGGAGGAGAGGAGACAGGGAAGGTACTTAAAGGTGAGCAGAGAGGAGGGGGGAACATATCAGGAATATATCAGACAGGAGGAGGAACCTGAGGTCAGTTCAGCTGATGCAGAGAAGTCGTCTTGTGGATTTAACTCCAGTCTCCTGGAATATAGTCTAACCTTATTCTACTGTGTCCTGGGGTCTAGCTGAGAGGGAGAGGGAGAGGGGAGAGGGAGGGAGGGAGAGAGAGAGAGAGAGGGAGAGGGGGAGAGGGAGAGGGGGAGAGAGAGAGAGAGAGAGAGGGAGAGGGAGGGAGGGAGAGAGAG
>JAOPHQ010006214.1:0-10877 GCA_030340625.1 Merluccius polli
AATGACGATACAAAATGATGAGGCAATGTCATCCATATTCATAGTGTTTCAGTGTCTGCACATAACAAGCTCAGAAGTATGAAGGTGAGGAACGCTTTGTGTAATGGGCAATAATAACATAGCTTGCACTAAGAAATCCAACTTTTGTACATTGTGAAGAAGAGTGAATCAAGTACATGTTTTATTGCCAGTAATCAGAGTATGGTGTGAATGTAAACATGCTTATAGCTAATGAATAAATGATTAGGAGATGATTGTTTCCCATTTTGCTGCCCTGGGGTTGAGATTCATAATGCGAGGTGTCGGTAGCAATTAGCTGTGTGTGTGTGTGTGTGTGTGTGTGTGTGTGTGTGGGTGTGTGTATGAGTGTGTGTGTTTAACACGTGAGAGGTGTTAACAATGGCCGGCAATTTGCCAGTCAGCATGGTGGTCAGTAAAACAGCGTTACGACAAAAGAGCACAAACTACAAACATAGCTTTTTAACCGTAGCAAAATCCACTGCACAGCACGATAATAAGAGATTCAGTGGCCATGGCGAGTATCCTTGTTCAGGAAACTGTCTCTTTACCGTCTCCTCATAAAAAGGTGATTACTGTGTGAGGCTACCTCTGTGCTGTGATGTCACTGATGGCGGGGAGCGGAGGGGGGGGGCAGCCCTTTTCCCCTCTTTCCCTCCTTCCGCTTCCTTCCTCCACCGTTTTCCCCTCCCTTTTCAGCCGTCTCTCTATCATCTAATCACGTTGTCTCCAGTGGCTTGGGGAGCAATAAGAAGGTAAAAATAGCTGTGTGGTGCTGGGGGAGACGGCGCCCGGCGCCACCTTCAATGGCACCCATCATAAATCAATAAGGGGTGGGGTTTGTTTGGCGAGGGAGGCGTGAAGTAGCATACACAAGCTCACGCAAGCGCATGCAGGCCGACTATCTGCAGGGTGACTATCTGCAGGCTGATTATCTGCAGGCTGACTATCTGCAGGGTGACTCTTAGGGCTCGGACGATACGCTTATCTGCTGATACACGTATTCAATGCTATCACTATAATACTTGGGTGCCGATTGAATGTATTGTGATTTGCGATTCTACAAGCATTGCGATTCTATATTACGATTTGAGCACTAGACCATGGGAAAAAGTTGAATCATACACTTCTAGAGTGTATCATGAAGCATATTTCCCAAAACAATGCACATCACATGTCAGTCAGTTATTTTTCCCACTCCTAGTGTCTATTGGCACACTTGTTGCCTCGAGTCAACAACACAATCAACACACGTAGCCAGTTGTCTATGCCAACACCGGGACCACAGCGCTGCTCGCTCATACCTCGTACGGACTACGTGTCCCTGCATCTGCCCTGCCGTGAGGCTCACAGGGAGAAGGACGTCCATTTCTGTTTTTCCCACTCTCTCCGTTACTTCCTTTTCGTATGCATTACCATCGTTGAGCATTTAGTGGTCGACTCTACTCTGTGCTCTTCAAATCTCTGCTACCGCTGGCGACACAATCCTCTGGCGCCAGTGAATCAAAAACCCATTCAAAACCAAATAAAGCCTTTGTTAGGTCTACCCAACATAAAGACTGTTAGGTCTACCCAACATAAAGACTGTTTGGTCTACCCAACATAAAGACTGTTTGGTCTACCCAACATAAAGACTGTTTGGTCTACCCAAGAGTAGTGTATCCATGCGTTGGTTAGTACACAGTGACAACTTTGGCCGCGTCCGAGTGGCTTATTGCTGGTCGGCTTTTCCACACAAAAGCGGCCATTGATTGACTCCATTGGACGCTGCTGCTCTTAAGAAAGCAAATAGGAAGTTCAACTGTGATCAGTGTTTCAAAGGGCAGGAGGGGGGGGGGGGGTGTAGAGTAGCAGAAGCTTGGCTATGGCCCAGGGGCTGAGGCACTCATTGCTATCAGCCTAATTAATTCACCATCAACCCTTGTCCACAAAGGCCCTATTGAGCGAGCCACGCACCAGAGTGAGTCGGAGAAAGAGATTGAGAGAGCGCTGCGCAAGTTACACTCTCAAATCACTCTGATTGGGCGGGATGACACGCACATTGCACCTGGATACTGACCTGACCATCATGTGACGAAATACGGAAAGAAAGGCGCGAAGAAGAGTTAAAGGTCCCCAATTTTACTGCCAGGTGTGATGTTGATTAGCCATTACAAGCCAAGTCAAAATCTACCCTTTAGTGACATCATAAGTGGGAGTGTCCACCCAGATATATGATGGATAGATCAGCCTACCAGTTGGTACAGTCCACTAGATAAGCTGGTAGGCTGATAGGTAGTAAAATAGGGGCACTTCAAGAGTTAACACATAATCCCACCTGGTAGTAAACTAAGAAACCTTTAAGAATTAGCGCATTATCCAGGTACTGGCACACACAGTAGGGGCCTTTGAGATTTGCTGTGGGGGTGGTTGTCTATTTGGGGCTATAAGCGCTTCAAATCATCGTCAGTCGAGAAATGATGGGTAGGAAATGTGGTGAAAAGAAATCCATGATTTGCATGCATTGCAAGAAATCAAGCAATGATCAAGAAATCTCGGTACGGGACCATCGGGTGACAAATCCCTCGCAGCTCCTCCGGCCACCCCACACAATCACATTTCACAAACACACCCCCTCCCTCGCTCAATAAAGTGTCAGCGTTAAAGCACAGTGGCCTTTAAATAAAATTTAAAAAAGGAGGATTTTTTTTGTCAGTTCACACTGTCAGCCACTGGGCTGTTGCTATGGACAACCAGGGAATAGTCTGGTGAGAGATGTTGGAAAGAGCCACAAGACGGTCCTTTGATGATGCAAAAGCCCTTATTCACAATACACCGGGAATAGTGGAAATGTGTGCTGCGCCCGTCGCTCGGCACAGCGCAGTAGCGCTAGGACAAAGCATGACTGCTTGAGCATGACTCAAAAGGTCTAGGCCTGGTGCATGACAGCATGAGTTGTGGTGCGCACATGAAAAATAACTAAGGAAAGAGAAAAACAAGTCATGGCGGAAGAGAGCCGGAACAGGACTGGTGATGATAAATGTTTTGGAGCACCAAATTTATTTAGGAAACCAAGGTGGAAGTGCGTTTAAAAAGGCAGCGTTAGGATCATCTTCGTTGTTGAACGCTGCTACTGTCGAGGGCTCTTTCACAGACGCTGTGACAAACTTGGAGACACCCTTTGGTAAACAGCCCCAGCGGTCCACAATACAACAAGATAACGACCAAGAAAATAAAACAGGTTGGTTTGTTGATTTTACACTTCAGAATATGAATATTTGCTGTAGGGAGTGTTCAAAACTTGGCGTGTAAAATACGTTTTAAAAGCATTCTGCTGGGAAACTAGCCGCAGAGGACAACGCAACCAGGCAGAAAGTGGCTGGGTGGTCGAACCCCTCCCCGACCTTGGACAAGTACAAGTTTATCCTGTTTTTAAGCATTTACTTGTTTACTATTGGCGATTGCATTGTGCAACGTTGGCTGTAATGTTGTTTGAATTAAGTGAAGTATGAGCAACTCTGTTTACACGCAATACATAGAGCCTTCTTTTTCTTGATCAGATTTAACATTGGACTGTTAAAGCAGAAGTACAGTGTTGTAGCAGAACTACTGATCCAGCAGTCCTACTATGTTATAGCAGAACTACTGATCCAGCGGTCCTACTATGTTATAGCAGAACTACTGATCCAGCGGTCCTACTATGTTATAACAGAACTACTGATCCAGCAGTCCTACTATGTTATGGCAGAACTACTGACCCAGCGGTCCTACTATGGTATAGCAGAACTACTGATCCAGCGGTCCTACTATGTTATAGCAGAACTACTGATCCAGCGGCCCTACTATGTTATAGAACTACTGATCCAGCAGCCCTACTATGTTATAGCAGAACTACTGATCCAGCGGTCCTACTATGTTATAGCAGAACTACTGATCCAGCGGTCCTACTATGTTATAGCAGAACTACTGATCCAGCGGTCCTACTGTGTTATAGCAGAACTACTGATCCAGCAGTCCTACTATGTTATAGCAGAACTACTGATCCAGTGGTCCTACTATGTTATAGAAGAACTACTGATCCAGCGGTTATAGCAAAACCTCTGGGGCGAGACGGCACAGAGTCTGGGCTGGAAACCAGATACTGCAAGGGACCGAGTGACGCCTTGTTTCCTGTTTCGTTACGGAAAAATTCTACCAAACAAACTAATTAGCATGAGTAGAGATGAAGCTTTCAGAAGGGAATTTTAACATGTATTTCTACAGTGGCCAGTATACACGTGTTGATTTGAAACATTTACAGACACTTTTTTTACAGTTTAGTACTGCTGGCTGAGTTTGTGTTCGCCAATTACAAGCTTAAAGATTGCCGCCTCCAGCAACATGGTTGAAACAAATATAAAAAAAATAAAGTTAAACACCCCATTCAGCCAGATTTAAGCTCGTCTGCCATCAGATTTTAGATGTTAATCCAAAGTCTGATTTGTGAGAATAGCGGTAGTGGAGCTAGTGAAGATCGAAGGGCAGAGAAGAAGAGATAGCTGCTTGATTTGTCTTCTCGAAACATTGATTGGATAAACTAAACTTTAATTTGATTTGTCTTCTTAAAACATTGATTGTATAAAGTAAACTTTAATTTGGTTAGGTTGGTCACTTTGAGCATGAGGACGTTTAAAGGGCTCCAATTTCACCACCAGGCGTGATGTTGCCAACCCAAGCCATTTCAAAATCTAATCTAATCACAAGTGGGAGTGTCCAGTCACCCAGATGTATGACGGATAGATAAGCCTACCAGTTGGTAGAGTCCACTGGGTAGACTGATCTAGTCATCATAAATCTGGGTGGACACTCACCCTTGTGATGTCACTAGAGGGTATATTTGTAAATGGCTTGTAATGGCTAATCAACATCCCACCTGGTGGTGAAACAGGAGCCCCTGTAAGCATATCTGACCCTGGGTGAACCCTGCCTGCCTTGCTTCCCCCCTGGTCCCATCGTTTGTCTCCGTCACTCAGGCCAGGGCAGCAGACTGCTGAGCCACGAGTATCGTCCAATCCAACCGAGACTTGACTCTGACGGACACCCAAGGCCATTACCGTGTCTCACCACAGACAAATGTTTTATCAAACACACACACAAATACAAACAACACCATTACATGAGGAAATGGCCCTTATAACAACCACCAGCTGGCCCGTCCTCGACAAAAATACACACAGAGTTGCACATGGCTTCACAAAAACGCATGTAAACAGGCGCGCGCGCACACACACACACACACACACACACACACACACACACACACACACACACACACACACACACACACACACACACACACACACACACACACACACACACACACACACACACACACACACGGCGTGAAGGTATACAGCCACCAAATGGCGGTTTCTGCAACAGCCAGACAAGATAAATAAACACTATAAATTACCATTAAGTGACACCTCCTCCTGCAAAACAAACAAACACACACACACACACACACACACACCCCACAGCCACAGCCACACACCACACAGACTATGTCTTAGTGTCATACTATAGCCAAGTATCTCTGACATAAGCCCTGATCTAGTTCACCATTCACCAGAACCATGTTATCACTTAACTGTCTGTCAAAACACCACCTCCTACACCAACCAATCAGGACTTGCCTCCAATGGTCTTATGGTCACAAAGTTACGCCGCCGGGTTCTTCCGATAACGATCGATGCATCACAGCAACACCGCCCCGATTCACCCGCCGACCTCAGCCTTCACACTATGTCTCCCCTGTCGCCTCATGCAAGATCAATAATAAATGTCCCGCCCTGTCATCTTTCAATCACACAGGTCTGAATAGACGCCGCTGCCGCGCCGCCCTCGAACAGTTAACTACAGAGGTGAACAAAGCCTTACTACACACACACACACACACACACTGTGGTTAATCGGTCAACATTTGGCTCACAGCACCTCTGAGCTCGAGACATGAGCAACAACTAACGGGTAAAGGCGAGTAAAGGGGAGGTTGCTGAAGACTGCAGGACCAGCGCGGCCCACCGGACAACCATCTTTGTCTTTTGACCAAGATGTTGGTTTAGCGAATCATCTTGTGAGATCTACACCTCGTTCATCCTCAACCTCATCTAATGCACTCTGGCAGACGCATTCAAGTAGCTCATCCATATTTAATTGATGGCACGCTATTTTAGGGAGCCTCTGCCCTTGCAGCAGCACAATACTTTCAGTGAGCGAGGACGCCGCTGACATTTGTGAGACCAGTGAGTCAGACAAGATGGTGCCAAAATTAGATTTGATAGCCCAATGGCTACCCAATGGCTATCATTTATAAAATAGAATAGAACGGCTGCATGATTCTATTATGCAACTTTGAGACATCTATCATGTGATGACAAGCTGATAAGCAGTATTAGTTTCATTTCATTTACTATGGAGGAGCTGCGCCTCGAGGAGAGCAGAGAAGGTATACAACCCCCCGTTCTCAGCCTGGCCATAATAAAGTTTGAACCACCGAGTCCAACACGTTGAACATTTACTGTTGTCGCTTTGCATGTTTTGTCACGTCATGGTCCAAAATACATAAAACAAACAAACAAAAGCAAATGGGGACGAGTGGTGCACGCCCGAAACTCAAAAGCTGTTCTTAAAAATAGATGTTTTAAATAACACAATTGCATTCTAGTGGAGCAGTGAAGAACCCTTAGCCTGGATATCTCTGAGCCAGACAAGGCCCATTTTTGAGTGTGTGTGTGTATGTATGTGTGTGAGTGTGTGTGTGTGTGTGTGTGTGTGTGTGTGTGTGTGTGTGTGTGTGTGTGTGTGTGTGTGTGTGTGTGTGTGTGTGTGTGACCTACATTTAACTCCCTCTACAATGCTAATTTGTGGCTTGACTGTGTGGTTGATGATGTCTTCCTGGCCTGGATCAGAGTCTTGGCCCTTGGTAAAAATTGTGTTGGGTTGGGCTGCGTCCTTGTCGCCTGGTCCACTTAGCGTAGCCTCCTCGTCCGCACCATACTCCGACTCCATTATCTCTTTGTTGAAACTAACCTTCTTCTTGGCTTTTTCTTTTCCAAAAATTGTAGCAGTTTCTCCACCTGGTTGGACATCCTGATCACCGAATGCATCTTTGTTTTCACCCTCCTCGGAGTTCAAAAACACGTGGTCGTCTTCGAGTCCCAGCATGGCCTCCTCGTCTACGAAAACCTCGGACTCAGCTGTATCTTCCTCAAAACTATCCTGCTGGTCATCATTCTCTTCGTCGTCTGATCTACTGAAGGGCTGGTAAGGTTTAGGTTTCTTCTTCCTTTTGCGACATCCAAAGCATCCACAAAGGCCGAACGGAAACACACTGAACATGTCCGATGGTGGTCTTCGACTATTGCCGAAGTATCCAGATAACCCTTGGTGAAATTAATCCACAGCGGTGAACGGCAGCTAGCTTGAAGCAACACAGAAATGATTCCAAAATACAGCGCAGCGCTCCAGGGCCAATACACCATCCGGCGATCGATGAAGCCAATATTTAATATGTGTCTTAAATGGACTATCACAAAACCTATTTTCTCCCTGATGGATTTGCTCCTCCAAAAACACCGAAAAAGAAACACCTGTTGTTTCTTTTGGACTGGGAGTGAATACGAGCGACCTGTTCTTCAGAGATAACACGGAGACTTCCACTGTTTGCTGGATAAACTAAAAAGGCAACCTTTTTTGCCTCGGGCTCTCATGAATTTTAGTGAGTATTGAGGAGGTTGATTGCGTCTTCTGTAGTCACTGGGCCTGCGCTCCCAGAGCGTATTTACTTTTGATAACCTAGGGACGGTAGGAAGAACAGACCTGGCCTGAAAATGTGGCAGTTTGTTTTCTGAAGTGAAGGCCCCCGAGGGGAGAGTACTAACTCCAGTCAAATGGATGGCCGCACCAAGTGCATAACCTCAGAGCACGGTCAACAGAGATGCTCTAATGAACTAACAAGCTGGCTGATTGAGGACGAGGAGATTTAAGGATACGTTTCATTATGTCTTCATGTTTCTGAGAGTAATCACTTGACAGAGCTTCAAGTTCTGAAGGAGAGTGGTGGAGCTCACTTGAGACTGAATACTTTCACTGATCAATCCTAATCCATTCTAGCTTTGTATCCTCTCACCCCGGTCCGTCCCTATGTAGGGAATGTTTCGCCATGTCGTATGATGTATGGTTATCTGTGTATGATGTATGGTCCTGACCAGCTCAACTGGTAGAGCAAGGCATTAACATTGCCAGGGTTAGGGGTTCGATTTCCACTGGGATGCACTCACATTATTGATGCTTTGGATAAAAGCCTCCACCAAATGCTGTATATATTACCTACACAGTTTGCAGCTTGTAGTATTTAAGATACATTACAACAGGATCATTTTGACTGATAATTAGACACAATATGATAATCAACACAAGGAATCATAAGGTTCCTCCAAAAACGACTGTCATTTAGACATAGTGACTAGCACTATATGAAGTGGCATCATGTGTCGCCAAACACGTTTACCCTGGAAGCACCTGAGCTGATGTCAACTGACCGAGCCAGACCACCAGGTTCTCTAAAGACAACAGTCCCACATCATCCAGGGTGCGCCTCCAAGTTCGACAACATGCCTGAATGAGGTCAGAGTGCGTCATGTTGTGGATCCTGGCCTGTTTGCAAGTCTCTGCGCTTCAGAAGGGACACTGGGAGCACGGACACATACACAACCCTTTTAAATTGAGTGTTACAAACGTATTACGAACCTAGCCCCCTCTTCTGAGTTCTGAATGACCTAAATGCAAATACAGAAACAAGTTAAAGTGTCAGCAAACAACACTGAGAATCAAACGAGAACATTCAATTGTGTACACATTTGCTGACTGAGTGTCTACAAAATGTAAGGCCTGACTCCTCTGACTTCTGGATACACACGACGAAGGACCGATCAGTGCCATGAGAAGTAGGCCACCATAAATTTGTTTGGCAACGATTCATTATCATAATTGTTCTATGAATAGCTTTTGCTGTTTTAATTTAGCTTGTGTGCTAACACAGGGGTAAGCGAGGACAGGAACAATTCAAGAGAGTGCATTCAAAGCCACTCTTGGATAAATTGATGGTAAAAATGGCCGCCCTAAACAAATAAGCCATTCTTCCTTTGAAATGCATGTTTAGTCTGTCTAGGAAAATATCCGCCATGATTTAGGGCACATTGTTGTTGTATAACACAAGATATACGCGTGCAGCACACACAAAGATGGGAGGACCAAGGTGTGTCTCCACAAAGTTAGAGAGGAAGACCTTCTCTGAAAAGATTGATTAAATATTTCATGAACCTGAACCAGTGGATCATAGTGGCTTGTAACTAGTGCTGAGCCCGAATATTCAAATATATGTTCATTATCTCAGTTATTGTAATCTCAATTCAGGACTCCAATGCTTCGTTTTTAATGACAAAAATAAAAAAAATCTTAATTTGTATGTGTGCCTATGCATGTTTGCGAACCACAGAGAGAAGGTAACATTACATTTAGTCCGAATATCCCAGGGACAAAATACTAAACAATATGTAAGGGCACGAACGCTTCAGTTGAGGTAATGGTAGCCATCATCAAAATGGCCAAACATGGGATGACCGAATTATCCTTTGCTAGTTTTGTATTTGCATAATAAGAACATTAATTGAATACTTCGGTAGCACTTTGAAACCTGCCGTCCAGTGTGAGAATCGAGACAGACTTTAAACTAACTGGTTGTAATCATAATAATATTAATTAAATGTTCGAATAATATGGTTAATGATTTCAGAAGGGTTTTAATAGTGAACATACTTAGCAGCTATTTCAATGCTTAAATGAGGCCAAAAGATACCAAAAAGCTCTACTAATAATAGAGTGGAAGAGTGGATCGGAAAGCCACCAACGTCCATGCAACAATCCTACGTGATATTGCAGTTTAGCTTTTTGCGTTATTAGGATAGGATAGGATAGGATATATACTTTTTTGATCCCGTGAGGGAAATTAGTTTCTCTGCATTTAACCCAATTTAACCGAATTAGTGAACACACACAGCACACAGTGAACACACACCGTGAGGTGAATCACACACTAACCCAGAGCAGTGAGCTGCCTGCCCAACCAGCGGCGCTCGGGGAGCAGTGAGGGGTTAGGTGCCTTGCTCAAGTGCACTTCAGCCGTGGACTGCTCGGGGATCGAACCGGCAACCGGCAACCCGGTTACAAGCCCGAAACCTTAACCAGTAGGCCACGGCTGCCCCTCCCATTAACACTGGAGAAATGAAAAGGAAAAACAATCATTTGAAAAAAACGTGATTCTGCAGCAGTGATCCCCGCCAGCTCCGATTCAGGCTGGGAAAGATACGCACTATGAACTTTATTTAACCTTATTTTACTTATTTTTTTCCCCCTATTTTTTATATTCATTCGGAAAACGATTATCCGAAGGTTTAAATTATGTATTCTAGCTAGCCCTACTGCTAACCCATTCATAGTTTCATAGTTATAGCGGTCACATAACAGTTATCTTAGTTATATAAAAGCCAGTGGCTATTATTCCTTGGTTTTCTAAATGAACAGATAACCATCTTCACCAGACAGTACGCTGCCAAGACCCCAACGTCTACACGCGACTGCTGCTGTTTCATGTCATCTAGCTTGGAAATAAACCCACAGAAACCACTGCATCATTATGCCATGCTGTCAACATTCATTTAAATGAGCGGCTATGCAACCATAAATGCCTGAAGTAAAGAATAACCAGAACGCCACTAATTGCAAAAAAAAGAAGGCGAAGAAAGATGAGTCAGATGTTTTGGTGTCCCTGCTGTGGGCAG
>JAOPHQ010006215.1:0-10844 GCA_030340625.1 Merluccius polli
GTTGAGACTGCGTAGAGCAGTGTGTGCCACCACTGGTACTGTTGTTGAAGTAATTGTTTTTTGATTAATATTTTCCAGGCAAGTCCTTTTATCAAGCCCCTAAAGTTTTGCATAAACACAAAATAAAAAAATACAAAAATCTCGTCAACCTGCTTCGAGATCTCAAGAGTGAATTTTGCATATGAAAATGTGTCTCTTAAATGTCCTAGATGTGCTGTAGTGTGCAATTTTTTCCCCCTTTCTCCCCGAGTCGTAAAACACATTATCGTCAGCAGCAGTAGCAGCAGCCGCCGCGGTGTAATTCATCCGACGTCGTTAATATTCATCATATCATTTAGTCACAAAGGAAACTCATCTGGCTGAATGTCACAGATGTAATTAATGAAGTGACCCCAGAGGTCAGCGCTCCATTCACGAAGTGCCGAGCACCACACCGTCACGTTAAAACACACCGTTGCACATAGCAAGCACTACAGACACACACGTACAACCAACCTGCCTAGTTTATGGAACACACACATACACACACACATATACATTATATATACACACACACACACACACACACATAGATACATATATATACACATATATTGTGCATCGTCTAAAATGCACAAAATGGCTTCGCTCCGTACAAAGCAAAATGAGATGAGACCAGAGCGTGCACCAAATCTGACTTTATTTTTACCTCAGTGGAGAAAGGGGGGGAAGGGGGACACACCAGAAAGGGTTGGGAGGGGGGGGGGGGTGTAGACACACTAATACCACTGGAGCAGGACATAAGGACAGGTGCACATCACAGGTATCTTTTTGGTCATCACTATGGCAACAACATCTCCAGGGGAAAAAAAGGAAAAACCAATAGAACAGAGTAGTTTTACCTACAGTAAGGACAACGGCATCCCTTCACCATAGAGGACCCAATATGTACATCTTACAGTCACGAGGACCAAGGGAAGAGTGGCTAAATGAACAGTAATAGGAATGAGTATATAGAAATCAAACAGAAACTGCCTTGGTGTATTTGGAATGCACGTTTCTCAACAGAAGAAAAAGCTCATTGGTATTGTCGTAAACATTGGTTGGTTTAAAGAGCAAAACGTTAGACGTTTTAAGACGGTGACGTCGGGTCTATGGTTTCAGTAGAACTGTCTGATCTGGACAAATGGACCGTGGGACATTGCAAAAAAAAGAAAAGCTAATACTATATTGGTATAAATGTTAGTTTCATCAGGTAGCTGTATCAAAATAGGTTTCATCAGTTGTGTGTGTATTGTCTGAGAAATATAAGTATTAAGGCTGTAACAATTTCAGTCCCCAGTCAAAATGTTAAATAAGGTGATGTTCAGTACAATGCACTAAAATGTAAATCTGTACCAATGATCGGCGTCTATTTTGCTCTCTTCACTACAAACAAATTTAAATAAGCTCATCTCGATTTTGGTGAATATCTCAAGCAAAGGCGCAATGCACGCACGAGTTGATCAGTACATTAGAAAGAAATCCTAACCAAATCTATCTCCCGGTGTATTATATTTCAAAGAAAAATCTAATTAAACATATGCATTACATTTTGAAATGTGTATCGTTACAACCTTAAGACATTTTCTTCAAATTAAAAATAAAAGAAAATGACAATTGCAAAGTGGTAAAAATCGTTTTGTTCATCTCTTTGGGCGATGGATAATTATTAGATACAGACCGCCAATGATGGTATTTGACAGAATTAAACTCAGAACATATGCATTTGACAGAATAACGTAGGCATGTTATCAACAGCTTCAAGGTATCTTTACAGTTTGTAGTTATTAAAGCCTAACAGGTAAAGCGATCGGAGCATGCATCTTTCTACGGTATTGTTAGAAACTACAGTACATTAGCAGCAAACTGGACATCCTTAAGGGCTGAAGTTCAACACTGGTAAAAAAAAAGAAAGAAAAAGAAACCGCAATTTTTTTTTGAAGAGAAGTAAAACTTTTCAACCGCTATATTATTACAGACTGCCATGGCTCTAGTTTGGTGTTTTGGTTACAGTCTCCAGTGTGCTTATTGAGAGGCAGAAAACAGTAGCTTAAATATAGGGACTCTTTCCTTCTTTAAAAACAGCAACACATCGTCAAGTAAACAGTAGCGCTTTTTTGTAGTTCATACGGTAAAGTATCATCACGTCTTTGGATTTTTGTCTTAAAGCATTCATTATTGTTTAGCTATTATTGTTATATTTTCATTATTACAGTTAGAATAAAAGACTGGTTGCAAATGAACAGGAAAAAAAGAAGGAAAGAGAGAAAGAGGAAAGAAGTGGAAAAAACTGTTAGAAGAAAGACAAAGGAACTAAAGTGTACAAAAATAACATCAATAACATCCAAAGTTGTTTTTTTTCTTCTCTCAGTTTTGCGCGGACGCTCCCCATCAGAAAAGGGAACTGTTTCACAAACATCCAATGAGTCAACCATACAAAAGCTAAATACTGTACATTTACCCCTCACACTATTAAACACTTTAAGTCTTAATAAGGTTTGTGGAACAATCTACTACTCAAGAGGTGAAAAGCTCAGATCTTTGAAATACAGAGGTGTTTTCGTTAGATATCTTGTAATACTTCAGGGTTAAAGCATGCCACTTATGTTGTGAAAACAGAAAAAACTGTTATAGTAGTATTATGGTCACCTTTGAAACAGAGCCAAGTTGAACTGTAGTCCTGAGCATAGAAAGCTTTACATTAAAACACATAACATTTGTAAGCCATTGGTATATTCAAATAGTAAGGAAAGGCAGTAAGTCACCTTACCCTAACATATCAAAGCTGTCATCATTTTTCTCATAATCATGACACTATTATATCGAAGCAAGACAGTTTTATCTCAATCCATAAGATTTTTATATTAAGAAACTATTACTAAACACACACAATGTAAATTTGAGTTTGGTTAATGTTTTCATATACAGTATAATGGTTGAGTGCTATAAAAATAGTTTGTCCTTTTTAGGACAAACTGGCCTTTGCTTTCTGTGCTATTTGGGTCATTATCCACTAAAGGAACATACAAGATGTACATAGATGTACACGACAGAAGACTCATCATTGGCTTGTGGAGCTGGCTCACTGCACCATGTCAGTCTTTTGGTGCGATGCGTAGCAACGCTAGCCGCAGGTTTCACCCACTTATTTGACAGACGTCAGCTCTGCAGTTTGAAAATGAAAAACCAACATGTTGAAACTAAACCCACAGACATGTAAAATTTTGGTTACGAGCTTTGGAATCTGAGACAGTAAAAGCTCTTTGTGAATACCTCAGTCCATTTCAAGGATTTTTTGTTTTGTTTTTTTTGTTGTTTTTCTTTCAGTTCATCTTCTGTTAACTGCTTCGTTTTTTTTTTCCTTCAAGTTCTCATATTTACACTAAAATCTCTTTGACAATTATTTTTATTCCAGTCGAGTCGCGACCGGCTACATGCTACACAGCTAGCAGACGAGAACTGTCTGTTGAAGGGCCCGCGGAGAGTCCGTCATGGAGACTTGAGAGGTAGACAGCAGGTCTAGCTGGGCAGTGAGGTCACACACTTGGAGAATGCTCTTTGGCCTCTGTGGCATCTGGTTGTTTAAATAAATACGGCGTTTGGTTTTGGTTCAGTGTCTGGCGGGACATGGGAGATGTAGTTCTCCATCTGGCAGCAGGGAGGGGGTTGGGGAACAGGCAGGGAAAGGACATTCGATGAGGAGACGAGGAGGAAAAGCTCTGGGTTTGGGTTGGAACGCTCTCATACTTTTGGAGTTGAAAGAGCTTCTTTGGGCCATTGTGGCTCAGCCTCTTTGGGGTGTTCAGGTTTCTGGTTTGGCAGCAAAGTGGGACAGGGTACGGGTTTACAGTAAGGTGTGAAGTTGGGAGAGGGGGTGTGCGGTGACGTAGGTAGGGGAGGGTTTAGAAAGAACTTAGTTTGAGGAAGCAAAAATGATCCCTGTGTGCCTCTCTAAGCTCTGTCTCTCTCCCCTGCCCCGGCAGAGAGCTCAGACTGCTCTCTGTCGGCAGAGTCAGAACTCATACTCCTGGCCCTCTTCTCCTTGGCTCTGGCATTCTGGAACCACACCTGTGGAAAGTGATGCAAAAGGAATACATTGTTTAATATGGTAATATTAAACTTCCATAAGATGAATATCAAACCTTTTGCCTCACATTTGATGTCCTGCTCAAGGGCAACACTTCGGCAAAGGTAGCTGAACCAGCAACCTTTCCAGTTATCAGATACCTTTCCCTGACACCCGAGCTACTGTCCTTTCACAATCTATTCGTCAGACGTCAACAACAAAAAAAAAAACTTTCCCCACACTCCTAACCATACCTGCACCACCCGGTGGGGCAGACCAAGGTCCTGGCCCAGTGCCTCACACTCCTGCCTGTTGGGGGTTCGGTGACTCCTGTAGAAGTCTCTGAGCTGAAGCACCTGGAAGTGGCTCATCTGGGTCCTCTGGCGCTGCTGCTGCTGATGGTGGTACTGCCTCTGGGAAAGTGTCTCGCCCCAGTCGCTGCTTGGACCCCCAATGCCGTCCGGACTAAGTGACCCTTGTTCGGCTATGCTAGAGCCCTCATCGCATGGATACTCCTCCTCTTCGTCATATGCCCCTTCATCCTCTGGGCTGTTTGGTTCAATGGCTGAACAGTGAGATGACATCAGTGGCCTGGCAAGTCGATCTTTGTTGCTCATGACAAAGCCCAGGTTTGGGCTGTGGCCACTTGAGGCAGAGGGGCCGGCATTATCCAAGAGAGAGGACATAGACATGCTTAGCTGACTGGTGGAGCCATTACTTACAGACAAGTTGTAGCCTGCTCTCTCAGCTTCTGCCCAGTGTCTGGACCTGATGTGGGCATCTAGGGCACTTTTGACCTTGAAGAGAGCCCTACAAAAGAGGCAGCGCAGGTGATTCAAACCCAAGCTGAAACTGGTTCCCGTCGTCGTTGAACGGAACTGTCCTTTTCTCTCTCTGGCACGAGTGTTCTGAAACCAAACCTGCAAAACACACAGCAAAACAGAAATGTTTTTGTATTTCATTATGATTTACTTCATATAAAAATGAAATGCATGAATAACATCTTTCCTAACATACCTGAACCACACGTCGCTTGAGGCCAACATCGCGTGCGATACTTTCGAGGACTCCTCTGGTGGGATTGGAGTCCAGACTGTATCGTTGGTACAGCACCTCCAGCTGCTCTGGTGTGATGGTGGTCCTTTGACGCTTGTCCCTCCTCTGATCCTCCTCCACCTCTCTCCCACCTCCTGGGCTTCACAGCTCACATCCGTCAGGACTTTTGAACTCTGCTTCACCGAAGACAAGGACGAATGAGACAGGCCCGAGAGGCTGTTGCTCAGGTGATCCGAGAGTGTGTTGTTGAGGTGCAGGCCGTTTATTTGTGGAAGCATAGGATGCGCTGGGTTTGGGTGCATCTGAGACATGGCGCTTGCGAGCAGCTGGCTGGCCATTAGGGTTTGGTTAGGGTGGAGCATCATGTAAGGCATGGTTCGGTCTGAAAAGCCAGGGTGAATGAGTTGAACCTGGGACTGAGCTGCCAGCAGGTGCCTAGTCTGGTGCTCCTGCCACAGCTGTGGTGAAGGCAGAGACATGGGGCAAAATGAGCACTGGAACTGGGTTGGAGTTTGGTGCTGAGTGGGTGGGTTCTGTGGATGGATCTGGGCGGATCGGCCCAGGGTAGTATCAGGCATGCAGGTTCTGTCCGTTTCACACTCGGAAGGAGGGATGAGAGGAGACTGACCGGGCCTATCTATGGCTAGAGCAGAACTGGGAATGGTGATATCTTTGCTGAACTGAGATGAAGTTTGAATACTGGCTATTGTTTTTTCAGAAGATGAACAAGTGTGTTGGGGTTTCTCCGATGATATTTCTGGCTTAGGCTGGGGTTTAGGTGTGAGTATTGCCCGTGTACATGCCTTATTTTGGTTCTGTTTATCTGCTTCTGGAATCCCGTTTTGTGTTTCAACTGGGGCCTGCAACTTCTCAGCTGGAGCTACAGCCGGTTCATCCTGCTTTTTATTAACCATGTTTGGTTTCCCATTGACTAGCTCATGTTTACTCTCTGTCTGACGAGTTGGAGAATTTGCATCAATAGGGGAGTCAGCATGGGCGTAATACTCATATGCCAAATCCATTGAGTTTTCATTCTGACGGTCACCATGGGCCTCCTCGCCACAGTCATCATCCGTGTCATTCTTGTATCCCCCGCGGCTTCGCCTTTGAGTGTCTTCAACCTGTGCCCTACCCTCTGTTCCATCCTCTTCCCCTTTCTCCTGGTTCTTACGAGCACGCTGCCTGGCATTTTGGAACCACACAACAATGACTCTGTTGGGGAGAGACAGCAGAGCAGACAGCCTGTCATATTCCTCTTCTCTTGGGTAGGGAGTGGCCTCAAACACACTCTGCAGTGTTTCCAGCTGCTGCTCAGTGAAGCGGGTACGAGAGGAGCGGCGGCCCCTGTTTGGTTCCCCTCGCTGGGGGTCTGCTCTTGGGGGCTGTGGGGAATGGTTGGTTGGCAGACCAGGGGACATGGAAGATGCGGCCTCTGTCAGAAACTGCATTTGTGCCCCTTCCTCTTGGGGCTCATCCAGGACAGTTGTAGGGGGGTTATTGAAGTTATAGGGGGAATCCTTGTCTCGCTGGCGCTCTTTAAACAGGGTGTTACGGAACCAGTGTTTGATGACTTTGTGAGGCAGCGCACACTGGGAAGACAACTTGATGACCTCTTCATCACTGGGGAGGCTGTTAATGTCAAAGTGTTGCCTTAGAACGCCCAGCTGCTCCTCGGATATACGTGTACGCGGCCGCTTACCTTGCTGTTGGTCAAGCATGGTGGACGTTGCTTGGGGTTGTTGCAGTCCAGGGCTATGATGTGATTGTTGAGCTAGTAACAGATGGTTCATCTGTGATTGCTGGGCTAACAGGGCAGGACTGAGTTGGGGCTGTTGGGATAGCAATGCTGGGCTTAGCTGGGACTGGTATAGTTTTGCCATGTCAGACGTCATACCAGAGTCCAACCAGGGTTGAGACTGAAGAGCCATAGACTGCGTCACAACAGAAGGAAGCAGGGGCAAGTCCATGGGGAATGGCATTGGGGGCAGGGGGAGAGAGAGAGGAAATTGGGGCAAGGGAAGAGAGAGTTTGGGTAAAGGCAGGCCTATGCCCTGGGATGGTGTTTGAGAGGTGGCTGGAGGAGAGGGGCTTGGGAGGGGCCTCTCATGTTTGGGAGAGGCCTGTGGTTGAGGAGATGGAGGGGAATTCACTGGGGTGGTTGGTAAATCTGTTACAGGAGCAGATATTTTAGCTTTGGGCTCTGAAACTGTAGCAGGTCTTTGTTCAACTGGTTCTAGCACTGGCTCTGGTTCTGAAGCTGGTGTTGGTGGAGCAACAGCTGAGGTTTCCTCAGACTTTGACTGTGCCAGTGGGTAGAGTTGGTCATACTGCAGCCTGTACTCTTTTGAAAACTTCTCCAGCACCGCAGTGGGAAACAGCTGCCTGTGTATGTACTCCTGGTGAGTCTTGAGGACCAATGCATCGGAAAACATCTTACCACAGTCTAGACACCTTTCTTTCTCTTCTTTCGACAATATTTCCTGTTCCTTCTCCTTTGTCTTCTCTAATGATCCATCCATCTGATCCCCATTCACTGCTTCTTGGTTCTCCTCACACCCTTCAACTTTGCCAGCTTTAAATTCTATGTAATCCTTCATCCTCCGGTCTAGATATGCCTGCCTTTCCCCCATGCATTCGTGTCCCGCTGGTCCAATATGGTTGATCTTCAGCTGGTGCCTCTGCCTGCTCTGTATGTATTGCAGTGCCAGTTCGTAACCATAACTCTGCAAAAGGGTTCTGAGAGGTTCCCCATTCACTGCGGCATAGGGCACTCTAGGAGGAGGACAATCAAATCCTAAGCGCTTGTGAGGCGAGCAATCAACCTGATTTGTTTCGTCCTTCTGCTTCTCAGATTTGATGACGGGGATTGCGCCCTCTTTTTTCTCTTCCTTGAGACCAGGTACATTATATTCTTGTTCGGTCTGGGTCACGACAGAGCCACTACTGCGTGCATTTGCCTTACCCTCACTTTCCACACTCTCATTTGGCGGGGACTGGGCTGAGGTTGGACTTTGCCTCTGGGTTGGTTTCTCTTCTCCGTGAGGAGGGGACTCTCTTGTAGCCTTTGGATTAAGCTGCTCCATCAGAGCAGTGATGCAGGAATCGGCCTGGTTAAGTTCTAGGCTCTTAAGAACTAACTCAGGGTTAAGCTTCATTTCTCCAGAGAGGTAAAAGGGCAGGAGAAGTTGCTGTTGCAATGACAGCAGGTTATCTGGAGCTATAGAGAAGTGCTGCTTCAGCAGACTCTCTGGTCCTAACTGCAGATGTTGCAGCAGTGCTGGGTTAAAGAGCTGAGACTGAAGGAGGGTTGTATGCTGTTGCAACTGGGCCTGGGCCTGGGCTAACTGCTGCTGTTGCATTAGCAGTAGCTGATTCCTGGATGACAGCAATTCAGCTGATCTCTTAGCTAGCTGGCTTTCGGCCTGGCTATGAAGGGCTAGCTGGGCCTCGGCCGCTGAGCTAATTAAAGAAGAGATAGACGGTGCTACGAGGTCTGCCTTCTTGGCTAATGGGAGGCTCTTGGAAGTGACCTCACTGGTGAGAGTAGTTTGAGCTGTCATGGCAGGGACTGGGGCTGGAGCAGCTGAACTAGAACCTGGGATCTGTGGTGCAGTGTTCTGAGAAGCACGGGCTCTAGTCTGGTGGAGAACAGAGCGCAGATGGATGTCCAATGTGGAGCTCTGGCTGTAGCCAACCCCACACAGCCGGCAACGGTAGGGTCTAGGATCTGGGCCGCGGGGGGTCTCAGGGTTAGTGTGGCCTGGGCCAGATTCCTGTAGGGCTCGTCTGGCTCGGTGGAGATGAGAGACAGAGTTGAAGTGGACCAGGAGGATGGTCTTCTGAGTGAAGGATTCTGAACATATGGTGCATTTATAGGGCCTGGATGGGTCTAAATAGCGGTCCATGGTAGGGTTTGAACCCTTTTTCATATACAAGTTGGGAGTGGGTTCCGATCCACTCTCTGCCTGGTGATGTTTCTCCAAATCCAGAATGTTTTCTTGAGCTCCACTAACCTCAACTTGTGCCTCCTTTCTTTCCATCTTCCTATCCTCCATCTTGACATTTTTTTTCTCCATGACCAGTGCTTCAGCCTCCATGTCGTCATCCTCTTCCTCATCCGCTTCCTCACCCACCTGAGGTGATAATCTAATGTCTTGTTCAACGGAAGTCTGCTCCAGTTGGGTTTGGGCAGTGTGCGATGGCAAGTCTGCATTCTGGGGATTTGCGCTATCCAGCTGTGCGTGGGTGTTCTGCATGTGCCTTTGCAGGGCTTCCTGACTGCGACAGCGTCTTGCACACAAGGGGCACTCTGTCGCCGCCCGCATGGCGTGGTACTGCCAGTGCAGCTGCAGCTTCTCATGGGTGGGGAAGGCCAGGCTGCACCTGCTGCAACGGAACCGGTAACCATGGCGATCAGAGGGGGGAGGTGGGTCGCTGGGCGGGGAGTTAGGAGGGGAGGAGGGAGGGTGATGGCTGGGAGACGGAGGGGACGGTCTGCTGTTGGAGGGGTAAGAGGTGGGTTCTTCCAAGGGTGGGGTGAGGAGTGCTGTCACATCTTTGGGTGTGGCTACATGTGTCTCTGTATTCTCCTGTGACTTTTCTGCAAAAGGCAAACAGTAGTGAATAATAGTGATTTTCAAGAAACATTGTCTTCACAAAACACTTTTTTTTAAAATTCACTATGACTATATGACAAATTATAATATTTACAGCATCCGATATAATGTATTGTCATGGTTCTGAAAAAAAAACTATACTATTAGTCAGTTTAGGTACTATAAGGACTAGTTTGATGCCAACCTGTGTTTTTCATAGTTTCCACTGTGGGGGGGGAATCAGAGGTGTCTGAGCCATTTGTGTTTATGTTGTTATTAGAGTTATTCTTTTGGGAATGAGAATCGTAATCCATCTGTGGTTTAGTCTCCAGTTGCTCCACGGACGGTGCCACCTGGAAACAAGGTAACAGTCTGTCAATACAGTTTTTCCGCAAATTACAGTTTTATTCCCTACAAGCGATGTAGAAACATTGAAAGCGCCTTTATTTTCTAAATGAAACATCATAAATAAAACATGCTCCGTATTACATTTGCTGACAGGAAGACGTATAATGTCTTCAGACTCCCAACATCATAAAACATTTACTTGTGTGAATATATAAGTGTGTATTTCTATCTTAAACCTGCATTTACGCCACACTGCTACGCCCTCTGTTATCAGAACTATACGCTAGGAAGAGATGTGTAGCCGGCCTTCAGTTCCAACGACACTCTCCAACATGGCCCCAGGGTTTAATAAAGCTTTACCGAGCTGAATAATGAATTTATATAAAATTGCGTCTCATATAAAAAAAAAAAACACCGCTACCGAGAACAAATGCTATATCGGAGTGGGCAGCTAGCTAGCCTAAGGAAAAGGACAGACAGCTAAAGATGAGATTTACATGACAAGAGTGTTATCTGTCTAACAGCTTTATAAGAGAGAAAAAGGCACACACGCATGATTGTACGTCCACGTACACACACACACCACACACAGACAGACATTGCAGCGAAAACTGAAGGTCAGGCTTAATCTAGAGAGCATAATTGGAAAGCAAGGTACATAATGGCCATCATCACCTCAGCCTGAATTAATGAACCTCAATTACTATCAGAGAGAGTGAGGTGGGGAGGGGGAGGGATCATTTGGGTGGAGGGGGGGG
>JAOPHQ010006216.1:0-10576 GCA_030340625.1 Merluccius polli
TGCTGGGGCAAGTGTAAGCCGCCTATGGGTGTGCTTTGCTGGGGTAAGTGTAGGTTGTGTAATTGTTTGAAAACGGGAATTAGGCACAAGCCCAACCTAATTCAAAACCGAGAAAACGGAAAATAGGCACAATCGCAACCTAATTTCAAAATGGGGAAACTGGGTGTGCTTTGCTGGGGCAAGTGTAAGCCGCCTATGGGTGTGCTTTGCTGGGGTACGTGTAAGGTGCCTATTGGTGTGCTTTGCTGGGGTAAGTGTAGGCGGCCAATGGGTGTGCTTTGCTGGGGTAAGTGAAAGCCGCCTATGGGTGTGCTTTGCTGGGGTAAGTGTAGGTTGTGTAATTGTTTGAAAACGGGAATTAGGCACAAGCACAACCTAATTCCAAACCCAGAAAATGGAAAATAGGCACAAGCCCAACCTAATTCAAAACCGAGAAAACGGAAAATAGGCACAATCGCAACCTAATTCCAAACCGAGAAAACGGAAAATAGGCACGAGCACAACCTTATTCCAAACCCAGAAAATGGAAAATAGGCACAAGCCCAACCTAATTCAAAACCGAGAAAACGGAAAATAGGCACAATCGCAACCTAATTCCAAACCGAGAAAACGGAAAATAGGCACGAGCACAACCTTATTCCAAACCCAGAAAATGGAAAATAGGCACAAGCCCAACCTAATTCAAAACCGAGAAAACGGAAAATAGGCACAATCGCAACCTAATTCAAAACCGAGAAAACGGAAAATAGGCACAAGCGCAACCTAATTCAAAACCGTGAAAACGGAATATAGGCACAAGCGCAACCTAATTCCAAACCGAGAAAACGGAATATAGGCACAAGCGCAACCTAATTTCAAACCGAGAAAATTGGGTGTGCTTTGCTGGGGCAAGTGTAAAGCCGCCTATGGGTGTGCTTTGCTGGGGCAAGTGTAAGCCGCCTATGGGTGTGCTTTGCTGGGGTACGTGTAAGCCGCATATGGGTGTGCTTTGCTGGGGTAAGTGTAAGCCGCCTATGGGTGTGCTTTGCTGGGGTACGTGTAAGGTGCCTATTGGTGTGCTTTGCTGGGGTAAGTGTAAGCCGCCTATGGGTATGCTTTGCTGGGGTAAGTGTAAGGTGCCAATTGGTGTGCTTTGCTGGGGCAAGTGTAAGCCGCCTATGGGTGTGCTTTGCTGGGGTAAGTGTAGGTTGTGTAGTTGTGTGAAAACGGGAAATAGGCACAAGCACAACCTAATTCTAAACCGAGAAAACGGAAAATAGGCACAAGCGCAACCTAATTCAAAACCGTGAAAACGGAATATAGGCACAAGCGCAACCTAATTTCAAACCGAGAAAACTGGGTGTGCTTTGCTGGGGCAAGTGTAAGCCGCCTATGGGTGTGCTTTGCTGGGGTACGTGTAAGCCGCATATGGGTGTGCTTTGCTGGGGTAAGTGTAAGCCGCCTATGGGTATGCTTTGCTGGGGTAAGTGTAAGGTGCCTATTGGTGTGCTTTGCTGGGGCAAGTGTAAGCCGCCTATGGGTGTGATTTGCTGGGGTAAGTGTGAGCCGCCTATGGGTGTGCTTTGCTGGGGTAAGTGTAAGGTGCCTATTGGTGTGCTTTGCTGGGGCAAGTGTAAGCCGCATATGGGTGTGCTTTGCTGGGGTAAGTGTAAGACGCCTATGGGTGTGCTTTGCTGGGGTAAGTGTAGGTTGTGTAGTTGTTTGAAAACGGGAAATAGGCACAAGCACAACCTAATTCCAAACCGAGAAAACGGAAAATATGCACAAGCACAACCTAATTCCAAACCGAGAAAACGGAATATAGGCACAAGCACAACCTAATTTCAAACCGAGAAAACTGGGTGTGCTTTGCTGGGGCAAGTGTAAGCCGCGTATGGGTGTGCTTTGCTGGGGTAAGTGTAAGCTGCCTATGGGTGTGCTTTGCTGGGGTAAGTGTAGGTTGTGTAATTGTTTGAAAACGGGAATTAGGCACAAGCACAACCTAATTCCAAACCCAGAAAATGGAAAATAGGCACAAGCCCAACCTAATTCAAAACCGAGAAAACGGAAAATAGGCACAATCGCAACCTAATTCCAAACCGAGAAAACGGAAAATAGGCACGAGCACAACCTTATTCCAAACCCAGAAAATGGAAAATAGGCACAAGCCCAACCTAATTCAAAACCGAGAAAACGGAAAATAGGCACAATCGCAACCTAATTCCAAACCGAGAAAACGGAAAATAGGCACGAGCACAACCTTATTCCAAACCCAGAAAATGGAAAATAGGCACAAGCCCAACCTAATTCAAAACCGAGAAAACGGAAAATAGGCACAATCGCAACCTAATTCAAAACCAAGAAAACGGAAAATAGGCACAAGCGCAACCTAATTTTAAACCGTGAAAACGGAATATAGGCACAAGCGCAACCTAATTCCAAACCGAGAAAACGGAAAATAGGCACAATCGCAACCTAATTCCAAACCGAGAAAACGGAAAATAGGCACGAGCACAACCTTATTCCAAACCCAGAAAATGGAAAATAGGCACAAGCCCAACCTAATTCAAAACCGAGAAAACGGAAAATAGGCACAATCGCAACCTAATTCCAAACCGAGAAAACGGAAAATAGGCACGAGCACAACCTTATTCCAAACCCAGAAAATGGAAAATAGGCACAAGCCCAACCTAATTCAAAACCGAGAAAACGGAAAATAGGCACAATCGCAACCTAATTCAAAACCGAGAAAACGGAAAATAGGCACAAGCGCAACCTAATTCAAAACCGTGAAAACGGAATATAGGCACAAGCGCAACCTAATTCCAAACCGAGAAAACGGAATATAGGCACAAGCGCAACCTAATTTCAAACCGAGAAAATTGGGTGTGCTTTGCTGGGGCAAGTGTAAAGCCGCCTATGGGTGTGCTTTGCTGGGGTATGTGTAAGACGCCTATGGGTGTGCTTTGCTGGGGTATGTGTAAGATGCCTATGGGTGTGCTTTGCTGGGGTAAGTGTAAGCCGCCTATGGGTATGCTTTGCTGGGGTAAGTGTAAGGTGCCTATTGGTGTGCTTTGCTGGGGCAAGTGTAAGCCGCCTATGGGTGTGCTTTGCTGGGGTACGTGTAAGCCGCATATGGGTGTGCTTTGCTGGGGTAAGTGTAGGTTGTGTAGTTGTGTGAAAACGGGAAAGAGGCACAACCACAACCTGCTTCCAAACCGAGAAAACTGGGTGTGCTTTGCTGGGGTAAGTTGTAAGCCGCCTATGGGTGTGCTTTGCTGGGGCAAGTGTAAGCCGCCTATGGGTGTTCTTTGCTGGGGTACGTGTAAGGTGCCTATTGGTGTGCCAAAAAGATGGCAGGAACAAAAAATGAAGGAAAAATAGACCTGGAGAGGTAAAAAACTCGCCAAAAAAGAACGACAAAAAATGAAGGAACAACAGGTCCGGGTATGTCAAAAATCCTGAAAAATAAAAAATAAAAAAGATGGAGAGAATGACAAAATCGAGAAGAAAGAGGGCCAAAAAGATGGCAGGAACAAAAAATGAAGGAAAAATAGACGTGGAGAGGTCAAAAACTCGCCAAAAAAGAACGACAAAAAATGAAGGAACAACAGGTCCGGGTATGTCAAAAAATCCTGAAAAAATAAAAATAAAAAAGATGGAGAGAATGACAAAATCGAGAAGAAAGAGGGCCAAAAAGATGGCAGGAACAAAAAATGAAGGAAAAAGAGACCTGGAGAGGTCAAAAACTCGCCAAAAAAGAAAGAGAAAAAATGAAGGAACAACAGGTCCGGGTATGTCAAAAAATCCTTTTTTTTCCAAATTTCTTTTGCCCCCTTTTTTTCGATTTTTTATTCTCTCCATCTTTTTTTTCTACCACTCTTTCGAGTTTTTTTAACCCACTTTTTTCGAATTTGTTTTTGCTATCACTTTTTTTCTTTCCATCTTTTTTCGAGTTTTTTTCTATCACTCTTTTTTGATTTTTTATTCTCTCCATCTTTTTTTCTATCACTCTTTTTTCCAAATTTCTTTTGCCCCCTTTTTTTGATTTTTTATTCTCTCCATCTTTTTTCTATCACTCTTATTTTCGATGTTGTATTCTCTCCATCTTTTTTTTCTCCGTCTTTTTTTCGATTTTTTTTTCTATCACTTTTTTCAATTTTTTATTCTCTCCATCTTTTTTTCTATCACTCTTTTTTCCAAATTTCTTTCGCCCCCTTTTTTTCGATTTTTTATTCTCTCCATCTTTTTTCTATCACTCTTATTTTCGATGTTTTATTCTCTCCATCTTTTTTTTTCTCCGTCTTTTTTTCGATTTTTTTTTCTATCACTTTTTTCAATTTTTTATTCTCTCCATCTTTTTTTCTATTACTCTTTTTTCCAAATTTCTTTTGCCCCCTTTTTTTCGATTTTTTATTCTCTCCATCTTTTTTCTATCACTGTTTTTTCGATTTTTTTACCCTCTTTTTTCGATTTCTTTTTGTAGCACTTTTTTCAATATTTTATTTGCTCCATCTTTTTATCACTTTTCTTTCGATTTTTTTTTCTCTCCATCTTTTTTTTCTACCACTCTTTTTCGAGTTTTTTTAACCCACTTTTTTTTAATTCTTTTTTGCTATCACTTTTTTTCTTTCCATCTTTTTTCGATTTTTTTTCTATCACTCTTTTTTGATTTTTTATTCTCTCCATCTTTTTTTTCTATCACTCTTATTTTCGATGTTTTATTCTCTCCATCTTTTTTTTTCTCCGTCTTTTTTTCGATTTTTTTTTCTATCACTCTTTTCAATTTTTTATTCTCTCCATCTTTTTTTCTATCACTCTTTTTTCCAAATTTCTTTTGCCCCCTTTTTTTCGATTTTTTATTCTCTCCATCTTTTTTCTATCAGTCTTTTTTTCGATCTTTTATTCTCTCCATTTTTTTTCTATCACTCTTTTTTTTTTAATTTTTTGCCCCCTTTTTTTCAATTTTTTATTCTCTCCATCTTTCTTCTATCACTCTTATTTTCGATGTTTTATTCTCTCCATCTTTTTTTTCTACCACTCTTTTTCGAGTTTTTTTAACCCACTTTTTTCGAATTTTTTTTTGCTATCACTTTTTATTCTCTCCATCTTTTTTCTATCAGTCTTTTTTTCGATTTTTATTCTCTCCATCTTTTTTTTTCTCCGTCTTTTTTTCGATTTTTTTTTCTATCACTTTTTTCAATTTTTTATTCTCTCCATCTTTTTTTCTATCACTCTTTTTTCCAAATTTCTTTTGCCCCCTTTTTTCGATTTTTTATTCTCTCCATCTTTTTTCTATCACTCTTATTTTCGATGTTTTATTCTCTCCATCTTTTTTTTTCTCCGTCTTTTTTTCGATTTTGTTTTCTATCACTTTTTTCAATTTTTTATTCTCTCCATCTTTTTTTCTATCACTCTTTTTTCCAAATTTCTTTTGCCCCCTTTTTTTCGATTTTTTATTCTCTCCATCTTATTTTTTCTACCACTCTTTCGAGTTTTTTTAACCCACTTTTTTCGAATTTTTTTTTGCTATCACTTTTTTTCTTTCCATCTTTTTTCGATTTTTTTTCTATCACTCTTTTTTGATTTTTTATTCTCTCCATCTTTTTTCTATCAGTCTTTTTTTCGATCTTTTATTCTCTCCATTTTTTTTCTATCACTCTTTTTTTTTTAAATTTTTGCCCCCTTTTTTTCAATTTTTTATTCTCTCCATCTTTTTTTTTCTCCGTCTTTTTTTCGATTTTGTTTTCTATCACTTTTTTCAATTTTTTATTCTCTCCATCTTTTTTTCTATCACTCTTTTTTCCAAATTTCTTTTGCCCCCTTTTTTTCGATTTTTTATTCTCTCCATCTTTTTTCTATCACTATTTTTTCGATTTTTTTTAACCTCTTTTTTCGATTTCTTTTTGTAGCACTTTTTTCAATATTTTATTTGCTCCATCTTTTTATCACTTTTTTTTCGATTTTTTTTTCTCTCCATCTTTTTTTTCTACCACTCTTTTTCGAGTTTTTTTAACCCACTTTTTTTGAATTCTTTTTTGCTATCACTTTTTTTCTTTCCATCTTTTTTCGATTTTTTTTCTATCACTCTTTTTTGATTTTTTATTCTCTCCATCTTTTTTTTCTATCACTCTTATTTTCGATGTTTTATTCTCTCCATCTTTTTTTTTCTCCGTCTTTTTTTCGATTTTTTTTTCTATCACTCTTTTCAATTTTTTATTCTCTCCATCTTTTTTTCTATCACTCTTTTTTCCAAATTTCTTTTGCCCCCTTTTTTTCGATTTTTTATTCTCTCCATCTTTTTTCTATCAGTCTTTTTTTCGATCTTTTATTCTCTCCATTTTTTTTCTATCACTCTTTTTTTTTTAAAATTTTTGCCCCCTTTTTTTCAATTTTTTATTCTCTCCATCTTTCTTCTATCACTCTTATTTTCGATGTTTTATTCTCTCCATCTTTTTTTTTCTCCGTCTTTTTTTCGATTTTTTTTCTATCACTCTTTTCAATTTTTTATTCTCTCCATCTTTTTTTCTATCAATCTTTTTTCCAAATTTCTTTTGCTCCCTTTTTTTCGATTTTTTATTCTCTCCATCTTTTTCTATCACTGTTTTTTCGATTTTTTTACCCTCTTTTTTCGATTTCTTTTTGTAGCACTTTTTTCAATATTTTATTTGCTCCATCTTTTTATCACTTTTTTTCGATTTTTTTTTCTCCATCTTTTTTTTCTACCACTCTTTTTCGAGTTTTTTTAACCCACTTTTTTCGAATTTTTTTTTGCTATCACTTTTTATTCTCTCCATCTTTTTTCTATCACTCTTATTTTCGATGTTTTATTCTCTCCATCTTTTTTTTTCTCCGTCTTTTTTTCGATTTTTTTTCTATCACTCTTTTCAATTTTTTATTCTCTCCATCTTTTTTTCTATCAATCTTTTTTCCAAATTTCTTTTGCTCCCTTTTTTTCGATTTTTTATTCTCTCCATCTTTTTCTATCACTGTTTTTTCGATTTTTTTACCCTCTTTTTTCGATTTCTTTTTGTAGCACTTTTTTCAATATTTTATTTGCTCCATCTTTTTATCACTTTTTTTCGATTTTTTTTTCTCCATCTTTTTTTTCTACCACTCTTTTTCGAGTTTTTTTAACCCACTTTATTCTTTTTTTACCCTCTTTTTTCGATTTCTTTTTGTAGCACTTTTTTCAATATTTTATTTGCTCCATCTTTTTATCACTTTTTTTCGATTTTTTTTTCTCCATCTTTTTTTTCTACCACTCTTTTTCGAGTTTTTTTAACCCACTTTTTTCGAATTTTTTTTTGCTATCACTTTTTTTCTTTCCATCTTTTTTCGATTTTTTTTTTCTATCACTCTTTTTTGATTTTTTATTCTCTCCATCTTTTTTCTATCAGTCTTTTTTTCGATCTTTTATTCTCTCCATTTTTTTCTATCACTTTTTAAAAGACAATTTTGCCCCCTTTTTTCTGTTGTTCCTTCATTTTTTCTCTTTCTTTTTAGGCGAGTTTTTGACCTCTTCAGGTCTCTTTTTCCTTCATTTTTTGTTCCTGCCATCTTTTTGGCCCTCTTTCTTCTCGATTTTGTCATTCTCTCCATCTTTTTTTTTTTTTTTTTCAGGATTTTTTGACATACCCGGACCTGTTGTTCCTTCATTTTTTCTCTTTCTTTTTAGGCGAGTTTTTTACCTCTCCAGGTCTCTTTTTCCTTCATTTTTTGTTCCTGCCATCTTTTTGGCCCTCTTTCTTCTCGATTTTGTCATTCTCTCCATCTTTTTTTTTTTTTTTTTTCAGGATTTTTTGACATACCCGGACCTGTTGTTCCTTCATT
Organism: Merluccius polli; assembly: GCA_030340625.1. Lineage (NCBI taxonomy): Eukaryota > Metazoa > Chordata > Actinopteri > Gadiformes > Merlucciidae > Merluccius > Merluccius polli. The sequence goes on from JAOPHQ010006216.1 coordinate 7,813, forward strand.
TTTTCTCTTTCTTTTTTGGCGAGTTTTTTACCTCTCCAGGTCTCATTTTCCTTCATTTTTTGTTCCTGCCATCTTTTTGTTCCTGCCATCAGGATTTTTTGACATACCCGGACCTGTTGTTCCTTCATTTTTTGTCTTTCTTTTTTGGCGAGTTTTTGACATCTCCAGGTCTCTTTTTCCTTCATTTTTTGTTCCTGCCATCTTTTTGGCCCTCTTTCTTCTCGATTTTGTCATTCTCTCCATCTTTATTTATTCATTTTTTTTCAGGATTTTTTGACACACCCATTTGCTGGAGTAAGTGTAGGCCGCCAATGGGTGTGCCAATGGGTGTGCTTTGCTGGGGTAAGTTTAGGTTGTGTAGTTGTGTGAAAACGGGAAATAGGCAGAAGCACAACCTAATTCTAAACCGAGAAAACGGAAAATAGGCACAAGCGCAACCTAATTCAAAACCGAGAAAACGGAAAATAGGCACAATCGCAACCTAATTTCAAAATGGGGAAACTGGGTGTGCTTTGCTGGGGCAAGTGTAAGCCGCCTATGGGTGTGCTTTGCTGGGGTACGTGTAAGGTGCCTATTGGTGTGCTTTGCTGGGGTAAGTGTAGGCGGCCAATGGGTGTGCTTTGCTGGGGTAAGTGAAAGCCGCCTATGGGTGTGCTTTGCTGGGGTAAGTGTAGGTTGTGTAATTGTTTGAAAACGGGAATTAGGCACAAGCACAACCTAATTCCAAACCCAGAAAATGGAAAATAGGCACAAGCCCAACCTAATTCAAAACCGAGAAAACGGAAAATAGGCACAATCGCAACCTAATTTCAAAATGGGGAAACTGGGTGTGCTTTGCTGGGGCAAGTGTAAGCCGCCTATGGGTGTGCTTTGCTGGGGTACGTGTAAGGTGCCTATTGCTGTGCTTTGCTGGGGTAAGTGTAGGCGGCCAATGGGTGTGCTTTGCTGGGGTAAGTGAAAGCCGCCTATGGGTGTGCTTTGCTGGGGTAAGTGTAGGTTGTGTAATTGTTTGAAAACGGGAATTAGGCACAAGCACAACCTAATTCCAAACCCAGAAAATGGAAAATAGGCACAAGCCCAACCTAATTCAAAACCGAGAAAACGGAAAATAGGCACAATCGCAACCTAATTCCAAACCGAGAAAACGGAAAATAGGCACGAGCACAACCTTATTCCAAACCCAGAAAATGGAAAATAGGCACAAGCCCAACCTAATTCAAAACCGAGAAAACGGAAAATAGGCACAATCGCAACCTAATTCCAAACCGAGAAAACGGAAAATAGGCACGAGCACAACCTTATTCCAAACCCAGAAAATGGAAAATAGGCACAAGCCCAACCTAATTCAAAACCGAGAAAACGGAAAATAGGCACAATCGCAACCTAATTCAAAACCGAGAAAACGGAAAATAGGCACAAGCGCAACCTAATTCAAAACCGTGAAAACGGAATATAGGCACAAGCGCAACCTAATTCCAAACCGAGGAAAACGGAATATAGGCACAAGCGCAACCTAATTTCAAACCGAGAAAATTGGGTGTGCTTTGCTGGGGCAAGTGTAAAGCCGCCTATGGGTGTGCTTTGCTGGGGCAAGTGTAAGCCGCCTATGGGTGTGCTTTGCTGGGGTACGTGTAAGCCGCATATGGGTGTGCTTTGCTGGGGTAAGTGTAAGCCGCCTATGGGTGTGCTTTGCTGGGGTACGTGTAAGGTGCCTATTGGTGTGCTTTGCTGGGGTAAGTGTAAGCCGCCTATGGGTATGCTTTGCTGGGGTAAGTGTAAGGTGCCAATTGGTGTGCTTTGCTGGGGCAAGTGTAAGCCGCCTATGGGTGTGATTTGCTGGGGTAAGTGTAGGTTGTGTAGTTGTGTGAAAACGGGAAATAGGCACAAGCACAACCTAATTCTAAACCGAGAAAACGGAAAATAGGCACAAGCGCAACCTAATTCAAAACCGTGAAAACGGAATATAGGCACAAGCGCAACCTAATTCCAAACCGAGAAAACGGAATATAGGCACAAGCGCAACCTAATTTCAAACCGAGAAAACTGGGTGTGCTTTGCTGGGGCAAGTGTAAGCCGCCTATGGGTGTGCTTTGCTGGGGTACGTGTAAGCCGCATATGGGTGTGCTTTGCTGGGGTAAGTGTAAGCCGCCTATGGGTATGCTTTGCTGGGGTAAGTGTAAGGTGCCTATTGGTGTGCTTTGCTGGGGCAAGTGTAAGCCGCCTATGGGTGTGATTTGCTGGGGTAAGTGTAAGCCGCCTATGGGTGTGCTTTGCTGGGGTAAGTGTAAGGTGCCTATTGGTGTGCTTTGCTGGGGCAAGTGTAAGCCGCATATGGGTGTGCTTTGCTGGGGTAAGTGTAAGACGCCTATGGGTGTGCTTTGCTGGGGTAAGTGTAGGTTGTGTAGTTGTTTGAAAACGGGAAATAGGCACAAGCACAACCTAATTCCAAACCGAGAAAACGGAAAATATGCACAAGCACAACCTAATTCCAAACCGAGAAAACGGAATATAGGCACAAGCACAACCTAATTTCAAACCGAGAAAACTGGGTGTGCTTTGCTGGGGCAAGTGTAAGCCGCGTATGGGTGTGCTTTGCTGGGGTAAGTGTAAGCTGCCTATGGGTGTGCTTTGCTGGGGTAAGTGTAGGTTGTGTAATTGTTTGAAAACGGGAATTAGGCACAAGCACAACCTAATTCCAAACCCAGAAAATGGAAAATAGGCACAAGCCCAACCTAATTCAAAACCGAGAAAACGGAAAATAGGC
>JAOPHQ010006217.1:0-17516 GCA_030340625.1 Merluccius polli
CTCTCTCTCTCTCTCTCTCTCTCTCTCTCTCTCTCGCTCTCTCTCTCTCTCTCTCGCTCGTCCCGTGTCGCCCTCCTCCCACCATTTTAGCCGATGCATGTTTCTAGCGTGTGCAGGGCGGGTCAATGGAGAGGAAGGTGTAGGACAGGACGCCGTCCGGAAACGCCAGGACAGCTAGCTGTGCTGTGCGGAGAAATGGCGGCCAGAGGATGAAGTGGGGCCGCTATTAAATATTGAATAGAATAATAACAATAACGTAATTTTTTTAAATTGGATTAGATTCAGCTTTATTGTCATTGCATGTGTCACAAGTACAAAGCAAACGAAATGCAGATAGCGTCTAACCAGAAGTGTATCAGTAGTGATTAAATAACTATGGTACAGTATATACTATATATATATATATATACTGTATATATATATATTAGTGGTGGGCCGTTATCGGCGTTAACGCGCTGCGATAACGCGAGACTCTTATCGCGCGATAAAAAAATTAACGCCGTTAATCTATTGTCAAAGTTGGGTTGGGAGCTGAGTATATACCGGATCTCCACCAAGGAAGGTAAGCGCCGCGGAACGGCTGCGAGGCGGCTGGATTCGCGGGATCACGCGAGAGCTACGAGACCGCGCGTCTTGTATTGCGTCTGTGTATTTAGTGTTGTTTATTGTCGTTATGTCCTAATGTGTTGTGCTGTAGCCTATAGACAAAGTCAGTTATAAACGACAACGATTTGTGGCCGTGTTTCGATCGGGAGGGTGGTTTCTATTTTGAAAATTGACCGGATGCTCTATGGCTTTTACTATTTCACTTCCTGCCCGCTTGGTCTGCTCTGTAGAAATTGACGCGTTTCAGCAACGGCTCGCGTCACAAAATGATTGCGCGGCGCTCCGGTGGAAAAGCTTTCATTGATTAGAGTGGCGGCGATCAGCAGCGGTGACCGCGACGTTTACGTCCCCGGTGGACTTTCAGTGTCCACTGAAGTGGTGGTCGGAGCACACTGCTGTCTATGGTAAGATGGCCCACATTGCCCGTAAATACTTGGGGACTGCTGCCACAACTGTCCCATGCGAGAGACTTTTTTCTTTAGCAGGCCATATTGTGCAGAAGAGGAGATCTAGTTGGTCACCAGAACATGTGAACAAGCCGGTCTGCCTGAGTGACTGGTGGAAGAAGGAGAAATAGAGCTTGGACTGATTGACACAAAGCTACTGACTGTAAACGGTTCATCATGACCTCTTATGTAGGCCTTACAGTTCAAAATTCATGTTTAGCTGAATAAACAGTTAGTAAACACAAGTACATCTTATTGAACATTATTTATTTTCATCACCAGTTATCACAGTAGAACAGCTTTCTCAAGCAGTTTGTGATGCAGTTTGGAAACAGGAGATGAGCCGCTGGTCTAATGCGCCACCTGGCTTGAGAAACCCGTTCCCAAAGACTTACTTTTAGTCATTATTTAGGTAGCACACACATATTATGAGTGCCTTCGGCAGAATTCAAATGAGCCATTTTAATCTAGATGAATCTAGATTAATTCCAAGATTACAGTGAGATTAATCTAGATTAAACAAATTAATCTATAAAAACTATAAACAGGCTATGGCTATGATATACATATGGACTATAATGATGAATGTAATACACGTTCATAAAGCGTGTATACGTGGCGGATAAACAGAATATAAATATATGCATACAGTAATGTGTGTGGGGAATATCTCCACATGTTCAATATTCAGTGTTTCATATGCGACGCATTGCATACCCTTGACCCACTTTACTGTATATATTCTGTATATATAGTCATGTACATTTCATTGTCTGCGTTTTCTGCTTTATACATTATTTGTACGTTTATTTCCCTTTTTCCGCATGCGAGCGCAACACTTACACTTCATATACTTCAGCAGGCGGGCGCAACGCAAACGATCCTCCGCCACCGCTGTGTTTCGTTTCCCAATTAGCACGTCTTGTCAGCCCTCGCCGCCAATCTCCTCCGACCCGCGCTCAGACAAGGTGGCGTTCTGAACCAACGCTGTGATTTTCCACATACTACACGCCGCCGCCGCTCGCCCGCATCACACAGCGGTGAGCGGTGGTGGCAAATCCACACTCAGATGTGGTGATGTATGTCTCCAGCTGAGATGGGGGAGAGAGACTTTATGTCCTCCCGCTTCCTTCGCCTTTTCCTATTAGTCTGAGCACAGACTTAAAGAAGACGCCGCGTTAAAATGTATGTTTTCGGTATTATACTATTATATTCATAGTTTCAATTGTTTTTTTGTGTTTTTGATGTACCACTTGCCCTGTTTTACAGCTGTACAGCTGACATTACCTCTGAATAATAATAATAATAATAATAATAATAATAATAATAAAAATAAATAAAACATAAAATAATAATAATAACAATAATAATAATAATAATAAATTAATAATAATGATAATGATAATAATAATAATAATAATAATAATAATAATAATAAATCAGTTTTGTATAGTGCATTTCTAGGACCCAATGCGCTTCACAACAAAAAGAAAAAATAAAGAAAAAAGAAAAAGATCATAAAAATCATATTTGAGCAGTTCAGCTTGCGTGGAATCAGTACCCCCTGTATGTACACGTGTGTATACATGTACATACGTGTACATATATATACATGTCAATATTATATATAGGCACATTATGAGAGCGCGTGTTACTCCGGTGAAGGCGTGTGGAGGAGGCGTGCTCTCCATGTGATCACATGGTTGTCGCGGCGGCTGCGTCTTCATTACACTTCCACCTCCCAGACGGGTTGTCAGCTGCGGCGGCTCGTTGCGTCGATCCCCTCGCCGGCGCTCTGCAGCCCAACGCAGCGCAGCGCAGCGCAGCGCAGCCCAACGCAGCGCAGCCGGGCGGCGGTGACGGAGGGCGGCGCCGAGTTCAGGAGACACTGGGAAATGGTTTCTAATTAAAGCTGATCTCTGATTCCCACCTCGCAGTCACAGCTCACACTCCTCCGGTGTCCACCCTGGTGACTGCGGCAGTCCCTCCCCCCCTCTCTCTCCCCCTCCCTCTCTCCCCCCTCTCTCTCTCTCTCTCTCTCTCTCTCTCTCTGTCTTTCTCTGTCTCTCTCTCTCTCTGTCTCTCTCTCCCTCCCTCTCTCTCTCTCTCCCTCCCCCCCCCCCCCCCCTCTCTCTCTCTCTCTCTTTCTCTCTCCTCTCTCCCTACCTCTCTCTCTCTCTCTCTCTCTCCCTCTCTGGGATGCTGGGATGCTCCCTACCTCTCTCTCTCTCTCTCTCTCTCTCCCTCTCTCCCTCTCTCCCTCTCTCTCTCTCTCTCCCCCTCTCTCTCCCTCTCCCCCTCTCTCTCCCCCCTCCCCCTCTCTCTCTCTGGGATGCTGGAATGAGTGTGGAAGGGTACGATTGTGAAATTAAAATCCTGATTAAAACGTCCTTCACCCCGCAAAGCAATTCACGGTTTAAAAAAAAAAAAATGCACTCTCATCATCAGCTCTCTTTATGTCCTGTATAATTTATTCGGGTTTCATTCTCTAGTTGATGTCAGGGACTAAATGTGGACCACTCCTACCTCTCTGGATATGGACTCCAACTTAACTTAACTTAACTCTCTTCCTGCTCGGAAACGGCGGTGATTTCCAAGTGGAGTTAAGTCATTAATGCGGCGGGGAAATGCGGCTCCTTGGACATTACACTGTCGGTATCGAGTTGTCGCTTCATTATTCATCTCAAATTAGCTATTTACATTTTTTTAGATTGCGTTGTGCTTCCCGGTTCAGTTTTTGTCTCCAGTCCAATACAATATATTTGTTTTTTGTCTTATTAGTCTATTATATTTCGACCCAGCTTCCCTCCCAAGGTTTCCTCTCACTCCCACTATTGTTTTTCTGGGTCTTTTGATTTTCTTTTAATGCCTGAATCGATTTATTTGTGTTTATTTTGTTATAGTATCTTGTATTATTTTCACATTAAATGCGTACAAGAAGTACACTACACACTACTACATCACCAGTAGCATGTCACCTTCCCTTAAACCCTCCCAGTATAGCATACAGGAAGTACACTACATCACCAGTAGCATGTCACCTTCCCTTAAACCCTCCCAGTATAGCATACAAGAAGTAAGTTGAGGTTTCTCCTGGCCAGTGGTGATGATGAAACTGTTATCCAATCTCCTCCCTCCACAGATGACATGTTATTTCACCCCCCGCTTGGACTGCAATCCCAGACACCGCTACACACACAGGCCTCACCTCCAGCATCACAGTCTGGTTATACATCACCTCCACCGTCACAGTCTGGTTATACATCACCTCCACCATCACAGTCTGGTTATACATCACCTCCACCGTCACAGTCTGGTTATATATCACCTCCACCATCACAGTCTGGTTATACATCACCTCCACCGTCACAGTCTGGTTATACGTCACCTCCTCCATCACAGTCTGGTTATACATCACCTCCACCATCACAGTCTGGTTATACATCACCTCCACCATCACAGTCTGGTTATACATCTCCACCATCACAGTCTGGTTATATATCACCTCCACCATCACAGTCTGGTTATATATCACCTCCACCATCACAGTCTGGTTATACATCACCTCCACCATCACAGTCTGGTTATATATCTCCACCATCACAGTCTGGTTATATATCACCTCCAGCATCACAGTCGTTATGAATAAATAAAACGGTGAATTAGTTGTCAGCGTTGGCACATAATTGTCTCACTCCTGCGCCCTATAAGAGGAGTTAACATACGGCCAGGCGTGCCGCCGCCCTCACCTCCAAACAGCTGTTATTCAGAAACACAACCTCCACACGCACACACACACACACACACACACACACACACGCACACACGCACACACACACACTAGCAGTCTCCCTGCGTTGGTTCGCTTGGTTCTCTGCCTCCTAATGGGAACCCGCCTCCTCCACTATCGTAATTGTCTTCTGATTGAGGTCATCAGGACAATTACCGCGTTGAAGAGGGGAGTCGCCCGTTTATAGCCAGACGCCGCACGCCAGACGCCATCAGAGAGAGAGAGAGAGAGAGAGAGAGTGACAGACAGAGAGAGAGAGAGACAGGGGGAGAGAGAGAGGGAGGGGGAGAGAGAGACAGAGAGAAAGGACAACACAATTCAAGATTCAATTCAAGAGGGGAGACGGAGAAGGAGAATACAACAACCACCAAGGAAGCAGATGGGAGGGAGAGAGAGAGAAATTGGGAGTTAGAGGGAGATGAAAGCCAGAGAAGCTTTAAATGAACATGAGAGAGAGGGGGAGGGAGAGGGAGAGGGAGGGAGAGAGAGAGAGAGGTAGAAGACATGAGGAGGGCAGCGGTTCACCACAGCGGGAGAATGAAGACCGATGTGTGAACCTGCGGATCCTCTCCTTGTGTCTTCCTCTGAGGCGATGATCCTGGAGGTGGTCCTCTCCCCCTTATAGCACGGGAGGGGGGGGGGGGGGGGGGCGGGGGAGGGAGCCGCCGGCTCACCCTTTACTCCCTGTCACATCGGCGGTCTCAAAGGGCCTCCCAGGTCCGCATTTCTGCGGCGCTGACAGCCGCGGCGCCACCTGAGCCGCGGGAGCCCCGGAGGGAGAAGAAAAGGACCGTTGAGACGGGGGGGGGGGGGGAGAGATCTAGAGGAATCCCTCCCCCACCTCCACCCACCTCCACCCTCCCTCGATGGAGGAGCGGTAGTGCTGGCACTGCCATGGGAGACCGTGGTTCTGCAGAGGGTGAATAGAGAGAGAGGGAGAGAGAGGGAAACAGCAAGGCCAGCTCCTTTTTTGAAGCGCCCCATAATGAGAAATGGAAATGAGAGTTGTATAATAAAGCTGCTTTCTTAACTAGGACTCTCTCTCTCTCCCCCCCCTCTCTCTCTCTCTCTCCCTCTCTCCCCCCCCCCTCCCTCCCTCGTACGGTACTACTACACCGCTCCTCATCTCGGCCCAATACCGTCACCTAGGTCTGTGTTTAACCGCTGACGGCGTGGTTCACGTCGCTCTCCATGACTGAGCCTCAAACAGCGCGGCGATAAAATGGGAATTGCTTTTAAAACCAGAGGGGGGGGGGGGGGGGGGGGGGGGGAGGGAGCAACGCGGCGTGCGAGCGGAGACGAATAAAAAGCGTGAGGAAACGCTGAACTTTAAAGGCCAAAAGTCGGTCCTGGGGAGGATGCTCCCCTGTGATTAGCGCATGTGGGCGCTAACACAGGCTAGTCCATGCGCTGCCGCCGCCTCCTGAGTGCTTCGACGCCAAGATGGCGGCCGCGCTTCGGAGGGGAACGGCGCATGCGAGGCGACGACGCCGTCAGCGAAAAACCTTAATGGACGAACCGGGTGAAAAAAACAGCGAACGGCGCTCGGCGGTTAATGATGATGCTTGTTGCTGCACAAATTCGTGAAGAGCGAATCGTTAACAAAGTGTTTACCCCGGGGTTAATTATGTTATCATTATCCACTAGAATAACCACCGGTTAGCTTTGAGTTTCTTTTCCTTTTATTTTTTAACGCGCTGCGGCGCTTTGAAACGCGGCGGCGAAGCGTCTGAAGAGGGAGCCAGTAGCTGGATCAGGTCGCGGGGGGACGCCTGATCACAAGGAATAATTAACACCAAGCGCAGTTGAAAAGCTGATGAATAATGTGTATTTTTTTTTTTTAAAAAGAGAGGAGACATGATCACACCTGAAGGCCCTTCACCCCAAAACGAGGACGTAGCTGATTAGCCGCCGCCGCCGCCCCCGCCGCTCTGCCACAGCCGCCTTTTGACTTTTCCGCCAAATTCATCAGCGTCCCTCCGGTTTATTCTGCTCCTGGTAATTTTGAAAAGGTTCATTTTGACACTTGCCATCAAAAATTCGGCACAACTTTTTCGACAAAAAATTACAACCTTTTTATGTGTTTTTATTTTTATATTTTCTTAGCTGTACCTAAAACATCAACCTCCTTGGCACGTCTAGTTCTGCTACGTTACGTTCACCTTTTCACTTAATTAAAAACTGCCTGCAGTTTTTCGTTGAAGATGAATAAAAAGTGTCTTTAGTGGTTTTATGGGTATTTCTACTGAATTCCAGGTACAGCTATGCTAACAGATAGCAATCAATATAATCTCCCAACTGTGACTAATGACTATTGATTTGTTTACTGCCTGGTAGTAAGGACATTGTAGTGAGACAATCCCTTCTTTTCCTCTTAAAATGTTATTTTATCTTTCCGCTAAGAACTGATTATCCGTCGTCTCATCTAAGCTGCTTGCAGTTTGTGTTTTCGGCATGTTGGGAAAGCGCCGTTTCTCAAACCTGGTTTTTCCATGACCTTGGTCCACCTTGATTGAAAGCGCTGCAACTCTTGATGAATTTGTTTCTGAGCGATAAGCGCAAGGTGCGGTGGTTGTTGGCGAGGAAAACCATCTGTTTGCTAAATGTACAGAGATAAAGTAACGCGTTAAACCGATCGCAGCTCTCTGTCGTCGTTTTTTTTATCTTTTTCTCTCTCCTCCTAATTGTGCCGTCAGAGTGTGCAGGGAAGGAAATAAAAGCGTTTTAGGGCAATTATGATAATTACATCGAAAATTGCCTCTTTTCTTTTTGGTTGCTTGTGTTGAGATGATGCAACACAACTAAATAGACAGAGGTAGCAGTGATTACTGTGGATTCGAGGTTTGGATCAAGCGCTGCATGTAGTTTCTCATCTCACATCCTTCCTCTTAGCGATTAAAATCCCATGATGACATAAATGCACTCTCATTGAACCACACTAAGTCTGTCTCCTGATTGGTCCACAGGTGTGCAGCCTCACATGTTTTTAAAGGAACACTTCGCCCATTTGCATTAAACGCTGCATCGTTAGAAACCCACTCATATTTTTGAATGGTTGTGCAACATTCACGTAAAACGACGATTTTTTGCGTCACTTGAACCCCCCCCAAAACACTTCCTAGTACAAATGACGCAAAAAATCATCGTTTTACGTCATTTGAACCAGGAAGTGTGAGAGGTAAATACGGATTTCTCCCGTCTCAGGGGAAAATGACCTCCTTTAAACCAGCTATGAACCACATACACTCCACACATATATGTATATATTATGAGATATACTGTATATATATATATAGATATATTGAGTTATCTTCTCCCCCATGCCAACTCTGGGGTTGGGGGGGGGGGGGGGGGGGATAACGTACAGTCCTGATCCAGCTGACATAATTGGTTTAGCGACATTTGTCCAGTTCCTCCTATAATCACGCTGAGACTAAGTGGCGGTCGAGATGTAAATGTCAGCAGTGACAGTTTGACAATATGTCCTTAACCTTTCCTCTTTGCTTTGAGGACCGCCGTTGTTTCCCCCTGGACGGCGGGCGCCGCTCTCCCGCTTGTTGAACCGCGTGGCGTGGAGACGTACCACTTCAAAAAGCCTGTCCCGCCGCCGCAGACGGCAGTTTAGCCGTCGCCAACGCCGTCCGAAACGTCTGTTATTACCGCCGGGTCGAGGAGTTTAACCAGCGGGGGTGTCGCTCACAATTGTGTGTAAAAATACACACAACTCAGAAATACTGTATAATAAATATGAGCGGCGTTCGCAGGCCCAGCGGATCTATTTCTGTTCACATCTGATTTTTCTGATTTTCCTTCACTTAATGGCCGAATAAAACCGCCTCATCGTTTAAAACTACTTTTAAAATCAGCTTTTTTTAGACGCCTCCTTGTGCAAATGGTTACCCGCCCCCCCCCCCCCCCCTCCCCCAGCTTACAGAGGTGTGTGAGTGGTGAGATCAGAGACTGGTCTCTCCTCCTCATCTGAACAACATGGATAATCGAAAAGTTTGTCCGTTGGGATTAATTAACTTTCCTACTTGATAATGGGATAAATCCAGATCTGGCTTTAGGTAATGTTCATTGTAGTTCCAGCGTTTAAGAAATTTGATTTAGATGCTTAGATGCTTCATTAGCATCTCCCAACAAGGACATATATGTGTGTGTGTGTGTGTGTGTGTGTATTTAATTGTATATGTCAGTATGTTGGTAAAACAATAAAGGATCCTTTGACATAAAACAGGCATTAGGAGGAAGCCGCCATAAGCTACATATGAAGATGACTCTTTATTTCCTCGTTCTTCATCGTTTCATAGGAGATCTGCTGCTCATTATGTTCCTCATCTCCACCAGCATGCAAACACACTGAGATCTCCTTCACCCTGAGAGATACGTTTAATTATGATTTCATTCATGTTCCTCTGATTACATAGGAGAGAGAGATGTCTGCTTAGAGCAGGCCTGTGTAAATAATACCTGCTGTTATTTTCCACAATCTGACGGCTGGAGACGGGCGCCATTATCCCTGGAGTGTCACTTCCTGTCTCTCTCTCCTGTGAAATCAGAGCAGATTAGCTGTAAGACTGCTCCCATACCAACTTACTGGCTTATCTATTAGGGCCGAACCATATGGTACAAAAATCATATTGCAATTATTTTTTGACAGATATTGTGATTGTGATGTGATTAACTATTGGTGTAAATTATATATATATTATTTTTAAATATTAAAATCATGATGGGGTCTTACATCTGGAGAAAAATCTGTGTAGGCCAGAAAATCTCTGCAGCACTACAGTCTACAATTTATAAATGTACATTTATAAATGTGCATTTACACATTTTACTCTTATCAAAATATTGCAGCGCCTGCGATTTGGACACTGCACTTGGCCATATTGCGATTTAGATAATATTTTGATGAATTGTTCAGCCCTATTGTCTTTCTATGCTACCGCTTCCCCTACTCATACCCAGCGCCTTCAAATATAATAATAATAATGATAATAATAATAATAATAATAATAATAATAATAATAATAACAATAATAATAATAATAATTAGTATTATTATTATTATTATTTAGAATAATTAATAATAATTGGGCAGTCACCTGATATGCATGTGGAGTGGCAGAAGATGGCTGATTTATGAGAGATGTAGATATATGATATGATGTGCATTTTATATTCAACTTTTTTTTTTAAGCTTGAAAGGTGCCACATATACGTACTACTAATACTACTACTACTACTACTACTAATACTACTATTACTACTACTACCACTACTACTACTACCACTACTACTACTACTACTACTAATACTACTACTACTACTAATACTACTATTACTACTACTACCACTACTACTACTACCCCTAATACTACTACTACTACTACTAATACTACTATTACTGCTACTACTACTACTACTACTACTACTACCACTACTACTACTACTACTACTACTACCACTACTACTACTACCCCTAATACTACTACTACTACTACTAATACTACTATTACTGCTACTACTACTACTACTACTACTACTACCACTACCACTACTACTACTACTACTACTACTACTATTACTATTACTATTTCTACTACCACTACTACTACTGCAAACCACCTGTAGTACCCTAAACCACCTGAAGTACCCCAAACCACCTGTAGTACCCTAAACCACCTGAAGTACCCCAAACCACCTGAAGTACCCCAAACCACCTGTAGTACCCTAAACCACCTGAAGTACCCCAAACCACCTGTAGTACCCTAAACCACCTGAAGTACCCCAAACCACCTGTAGTACCCTAAACCACCTGTAGTACCCTAAACCACCTGTAGTACCTTAAACCACCTGTAGTACCCCAAACCACCTGTAGTACCTTAAACCACCTGTAGTACCCTAAACCACCTGTAGTACCCCAAACCACCTGTAGTACCTTAAACCACCTGTAGTACCTTAAACCACCTGTACTACCCCAAACCACCTTTAGTACCCCAAACCACCTGTAGTACCCTAAACCACCTGTAGTAACACAAACCACCTGTAGTACCTTAATCCAGTAGTACCTTAAACCACCTGAAGTACCCCAAACCACCTGTAGTACCCTAAACCTCCTGTAGTACCCCAAACCACCTGTAGTACCCTAAACCACCTGTAGTACCTTAAACCACCTGAAGTACCCCAAACCACCTGTAGTACCCTAAACCTCCTGTAGTACCCCAAACCACCTGTAGTACCCTAAACCACCTGTAGTACCCTAAACCACCTGTAGTACCCTAAACCACCTGTAGTACCCCAACCACCTGTAGTACCCCAAACCACCTGTAGTACCCCAAACCACCTGTAGTACCCTAAACCACCTGTAGTACCCTAAACCACCTGTAGTACCCCAAACCACCTGTATTACGCTAAACCACCTGTAGTACCCCAAACCACCTGTAGTACCCTAAACCACCCGAAGTACCCCCAAACCTCCTGTAGTACCCCAAACCACCTGTAGTACCCTAAACCACCTGTAGTACCTTAAACCACCTGTAGTACCCTAAACCACCTGTAGTACCCTAAACCTCCTGTCGTACCCCAAAACACCTGTAGTACCCTAAACCACCTGTAGTACCCTAAACCACCTGTAGTACCCCAACCACCTGTAGTACCCCAAACCACCTGTAGTACCTTAAACCACCTGTAGTACCCTAAACCACCTAAAGTACCCCAAACCACCTGTAGTACCCTAAACCACCTGTAGTACCCTAAACCTCCTGTCGTACCCCAAAACACCTGTAGTACCCTAAACCACCTGTAGTACCCCAACCACCTGTAGTACCCCAAACCACCTGTAGTACCCCAAACCACCTGTACTACCCTAAACCACCTGTAGTACCCTAAACCACCTGTATTACCCTAAAGCACCTGTAGTACCCTAAACCACCTGTATTACGCTAAACCACCTGTAGTACCCCAAACCACCTGTATTACGCTAAACCACCTGTAGTACCCCAAACCACCTGTAGTACCCTAAACCACCCGAAGTACCCCAAACCACCTGTAGTACCTTAAACCACCTGTAGTACCCTAAACCACCTGTAGTACCCCAAACCACCTGTAGTACCCTAAAGTTTAGTACCCTAAAGTTTAGGGTACTACAGGTGGTTTAGGGTATCCTAAAGTTTAGGGTACTACAGGTGGTTTAGGGTATCCTAAAGTTTAGGGTACTACAGGTGGTTTAGGGTACCCTAAAGTTTAGGGTACTACAGGTGGCTTAGGGTACTACAGGTGGTTTAGGGCCTAAACCACCTGTAGTACCCTAAACCACCTGTAGTACCCCAAACCACCTGTAGTACCCTAAATCACCTGTAGTACCTTAAACCACCTGTAGTACCCTAAACCACCTGTAGTACCCTAAACCACCTGTAGTACCCCAAACCACCTGTAGTACCCTAAACCACCTGTAGTACCCTAAACCACCTGTAGTACCCCAAACCACCTGTAGTACCTTAAACCACCTGTAGTACCCCAAACCACCTGTAGTACCCTAAACCACCTGTAGTACCCCAAACCACCTGTATTACCCCAAACCACCTGTAGTACCATAAACCACCTGTAGTACCCTAAATCACCTGTAGTACCCTAAAGTTTAGTACCCTAAAGTTGAGGGTACTACAGGTGGTTTAGGGTATCCTAAAGTTTAGGGTACTACAGGTGGTTTAGGGTACTACAGGTGGTTTAGGGCCTAAACCACCTGTAGTACCCTAAACCACCTGTAGTACCCTAAACCACCTGTAGTACCCTAAACCACCTGTAGTACCCCAAACCACCTGTATTACCCCAAACCACCTGTAGTACCATAAACCACCTGTAGTACCCTAAATCACCTGTAGTACCCTAAAGTTTAGTACCCTAAAGTTTAGGGTACTACAGGTGGTTTAGGGTATCCTAAAGTTTAGGGTACTACAGGTGGTTTAGGGTACTACAGGTGGTTTAGGGCCTAAACCACCTGTAGTACCCTAAACCACCTGTAGTACCCTAAACCACCTGTAGTACCCTAAAGGGTGGTTTAGGGCCTACACCTCCTGTAGTACCTTAAACCACCTGTAGTACCCTAAACCACCTGTAGTACCCCAAACCACCTGTAGTACCCTAAACCACCCGAAGTACCCTAAACCACCTGTAGTACCCTAAAGGGTGGTTTAGGGTACTACAGGTGGTTTAGAGCCTAAACCTCCTGCAGTACCTTAAACCACCTGTAGTACCCTAAACCACCTGTAGTACCCTAAACCTCCTGTAGTACCCTAAACCACCTGTAGTACCCTAAACCACCTGTAGTACCCCAAACCAAAGGTAATAGGCCTCGCATTTCACTTTTACCGCCTTTCGGAAAGATAACTTTCCCAAAGGTTTCAGTGGTAAAAGAGTTACTTTAGCCGCACGCCAGTAAAATCCAATTTATGTTAAAACAAAAGAAAAAAAAAAGAAAACGCCCAAATTTTGCGCTTTTTAACATTTTTCTTTCTTTACCAGTTCAATGAATCCACAACATGAACAGAGTTTACTGCCATTATAATGGGCTTCGTCCCAACGGCTCGGCACGCCGGGATGAGGAACGGCCGCTGCCGTGTTTTAATGTCCGCGGCCTGTTTAATAATGGAACGAGGCCCACGCCTTTCACCACAATAAAAGCCCCCCCATCCCTGGCTGCGCTCTTAAACTCGCCGCCCTGTAGCCGCATGGGGTCAACTCGCTCCTTGACTCCTTCACGCTGCGGCTAGGCGCCTAGATAACTCATACTGTGCACAGATACCTCTTCTGTATTCATCTTTTTGTACTTTTGTACTTATTTTATCTCTTTTATTTGCTCTTGCTGTAAATAAAGTACCTCTCATCTCATGTTATGTTACGCTATCTGAAGTCCGTCCGGCTTAGATAGACCTATACAGTACAGTCTGACTCCTAAATCCACGTCCGCCAGACCCAGACCTCCTTCTAGGCTGGTCTGTGAGGTTTTTATGATCCACCTGATTAAAAAGCGCCGCTCTCCTTAAAGAGATTCACTGCCACTTACCTCCTGTGTGGCTAGCAGAGTAGCGCTAACTAATTGGCCCGGGTGACAGGGCGAGATGAGGGGTGGCTTCTTCTTCTTCTCTTCTCTTTTTTTTCCCCCCAGACCATAATGCAATTAAGGTCTTGAGTCCTCCACCTGTTTTTTTTCTCCTGTCCTCGTTTTTTTTCCTTTTATGACCTTTCCCCACTCTGAGAGTGAAGTGAAGTTTTCAGGCGATTGTAATTATCTGAGTGATGCGTCAAGACGGCAGCTTGTGCATCAGGACATGCGGGAGACATGCGCTCGCATGTATGTGGCGCCGCTTCCCTGGCGTGTGTGTAATGTGTGTGTATGTATAGAAACACATTTTACATTTCATTTAATTGTATTCCATTGTGGGAAAGGAAAAAAGGGAGAAATACAATTTGATTCAATGTAATTTATTTGTCACATAACACACATTGCCGTACACTCGTACAATTTGTAGCGTTATGTAAATGCGAAATAATAAATAGGTACATTTCAAATCATTAATCATCGTTAATCGTTCGTTAGTTCCTAAAGAAAAAAGGGAAGAGAAAGTGCTGCATGAGTCGCTCCGCTGTTGTTCGTTAGTTTGTAGTCGATGTTGGAGCGGCTCCAGTATCGACGGTTCGCTCTGTTTGTTCTCAGCCACTTTGGATGAGAGCGTCTGCACTAAGACCAAATGTAAATGTAAATGTACGGTTGTTTTTGAATATTCTCGATTTATAGCGACATTAGGATGTAAATATATTCAGCCACGCATGTTTCTATTCTGCACAACGATGTGACATCCAGATCCTCTTCATCGTGTCTCTGAAAGGAAAACAGAGACGTCTAAGACGACAGACCTGCAACGGCACAATATCAATATATACCGAACACATGAACACATGAACACATTTTTATTTATTTATTTATCCTTTATTTAACCAGGAAGGTCCCATTCAGATACAATATCTCTTCTTTCCAGGGAGTCCTGGTCAGGATGAGCGGTGTGATACGTCAGTACAGAGGAAACAAGACAAGACAACAAGCTAACACACACACACACACAAACACAACAATGAACTAAAAAACAGAACAAATAAGAAAATCAGAGAGTAAAAATAAATGTGCAGGTTAAATACGGTGACATTGTTCTGTCAGAGATGTTTTTAGATCATTTTTAAAAATATCAAGAGAGGGTAATGAGTGCAGGTTAAGAATACACATGAACACATGAACACGTGAACACATGAACACGTGAACACATGAACACGCACCGCCGCTCTGAGAGGAATGAGTGGAGGGATGAATGTTGCAGCTGTGTTTTATGAAGTGGATATTCGGCAGGACATACGAAGCAATGGCACACTATCAATATACCAAACACATGAACACATGATCACGTGAACACATGAACACGCACCACCGCTCTGAGAGGAATGAGTGGAGGGATGAATGTTGCCATTGTGTTTTATGAAGTGGTTATTCGGCAGGACATGCGAAGCAATGGCACAATATCAATATACCAAACACATGAACACATGAACATGTGAACACATGAACACGCACCGCCACTGTGAGAGGAATGAGTGGAGGGATGAATGTTGCCGCTGTGTTTTATGAAGTGGATATTCGGCAGGACATGCGAAGCAATGGCACAATATCAATATACCAAACACATGAACACATGAACACATGAACACGCACCGCCGCTCTGAGAGGAATGAGTGGAGGGATGAATGTTGCCGCTGTGTTTTATGAAGTGGATATTCGGCAGGACATGCGAAGCAATGGCACAATATCAATATACCAAACACATGAACACATGAACACATGAACACGCACCGCCGCTCTGAGAGGAATGAGTGGAGGGATGAATGTCGCCGCTGTGTTTTATGAAGTGGTTATTCGGCAGGACATGCAACGCCGCGGCGCCCAGAATATCAACGTTATGCGTTTCGATTCCCCCAGTCGTCCACACGCTCCACTTTCTGCATGCTGTGGTTTTATTCTCCTTTTGTTGCTCCGCTCGTTATTAATAACATTTTGTCTCTTCCATGCGCCGTTCTTAGCGCTCGCTTATTTTTGGAAATTATGTCCTCCCGGCGTCTTTTCTCTCTAAAGTGTGGAGGAGCGTGGAAGAGTTGAGCACACTAAAATATAGGCCTCTATTTATGATTATGTTAATTAAAAAAAAAAAATTACAAAAAAATTGACTCTCTTTTTGATCTCTTTTTGAAGCACGTTTGTGTCGTTTGTGTGAAGATCAGACTCCAGTGTTCAGGTTTAGGAGAACAGTTTTAATCTGGAGACTCGTGATTTGATGCGTTATTATATTATATATTATATTATACATTCATAATGGCGAGGTTCTCGCTGCCTGCGGCCATCCGGTTACATTATTTAAGGATGTTGCTTGGATTTAGTTCCTAATAAATACTGGAAACGTGGTGACAGATGTGCACAGCTGACCTATAGGCATATAACAATAACATATATATAACATATATATAACATATATATAACAATAGGCATCCTTGATCCAGATGCCCCCCAACATCCAGCCATGATCCTCAAGGCCATGTATCTAAAAAAAACATAAGATAAATGTTTGCTGTAGTTTAGATAAACCTCCTCACTCCAGCAGGGTGGCTTAATAATAATAATAATAATAATAATAATAATAATAATAATTCAATGCATTTATATAGCGCTTTTCAAGACACCCAAAGCGCTTTCCATAGTGTGTGTGTGTGTGTGTGTGTGTGTGTGTGTGTGTGTGTGTGTGTGTGAAAATGCCGGTCCAATGTGACGTATCCACCGTGTGTGTGTGTGTGTGTGTGTGTGTGTGTGTGTGTGTGTGTGTGTGTACAAAGTTGGGGTTGTATTTGTTTTTATTGTTTGGTAACCAAACTTCACCATCATCATCATCATCATCATCATCATCATCATCATCATCATCATCCTTCGCCACACACTGATTGGCCGCCGCTATGGAAACTGGAAAACGAGCCGCGTCTGCGTCACAGGTGTGAAGGTGTTGATGTATCACCGGGGGTTTATGTATTATTATTAATATTAATATTATTATTATTATTATCTTTTTCCAGTTGTTCCAGACACTGTGACACTTTATCCGTACGGAAACACGAAATTAAAAGGAGGGCGAGTAAACGCTCGCCACACGAGATAATTGAAAGCGACGCCGGGGAGAGAGATGATGATGGTGATGGTGATGATGATGATGCACAAGCGAACGCCAAGCGAGTCCTATTTCTCGAAATAACAAGTTCCTCCATCGCCGGTAAACGCGCTCGCCGGCGCCGCCAGCGAGGGGTTCATCCCGGGCAGACGAGGTGTCTGTAATGTCTGCCATTAACAGGAGGAGAGGACCAGCAGATGTTTTGTTCTGCGGCGGCCTTTCGGTCGTTTGACGTCTGCGGAGACGAGCGGCGGGCGCAACAGACGCCTCGCAAAGGTGGCGCCGGGTGGGGGGTTCAACGCCAGACACGCAAAACACACACACACACACACACACACACACACCTCGTCTCGGTGGAGACGGCGTCTATTTCCACCCTGAGTCACACGTCGCGGCGCCACGCGCGCTCTGATGCCG
>JAOPHQ010006218.1:0-17619 GCA_030340625.1 Merluccius polli
ACCACGCAGAAGCATGTTGAGGCCTTAATATACACACACTCACACTCACTCACTTAGTGTTTTGGTTGCAAACGTTGGTCCACAGTCACAAAAAGATGTTTGTTCTTGATGTTATATGTTTAGAATTATTTAAATGCAGTATGAAGGCCATTGGCTTCTTGTAGTTTCTGACCCCCCCCCCCCCTCTCTGTTTTCCTGGTGTCTGTGCTCCAGGTAACCAGATGCCCCCCCGGCCACCCAGCGTGCAGTCGGACGGCATCATCCACTCTTCCATGAACCAAGCCATGGGTGCGGAGAGGGGTGAGTGTGTTGGGGAAGAAGAACCGAGGGGTAGGACACCACCTTAGTTAGGGCTGGAAGATACGTAAACATTTATCACGATAATTATGAGGAATTTTACACAATGTCGATAAATACTCACTGACATTTCCAACCTCATATTTGATCATTTTAAAGGCATATCTTCTCATCGTAATTCATTTAGACTATAAAACTGGCTATCAGGATAAGTTGGTATCTTCATTTCATGACGATAAAGTACCATTCAAAGACGATAAGCGATAATATTGAGTTATTGCCCAGCCCTAACCTTAGTCTAGTGTCAAGACTTAACAGTATTCACTTTCTAAATGTTTCAAGAAAAAAACAAACCTCATGTTTGAGCTCGTCTGCGCACACTGTCAACAATGTAAATATCTAAAGATCGCTGTTAAGGCTTTTGCTCTCTTGCACAAGGAACCCTCCCTCGCTACAATCAGATGTGGGGCGTGGGGGGTGTAGCCAGAATGTTTGATTGCCCAATCCATGGCACTATAACGTATTGCATCACAAATTGTTTTAGGGTTAGACTATTTACCTTTACCAGAGTGGTAGTAATGGATGTTTTTCCATGAATTGGAGGCTTGTTTCTCACCTAACACCCGGTCCCCTCTCTCTCTCTTCCCGCTCCTCCAGTATACATGCGGAACACTCAGATGCCCCCCTACGGGTCTCCGGGTCAGCCCGGCTCCGCCTTATCCCCGCGCCAGTCCTCCGGAGGCCAGATGCACGCCGGCATGGGCCCCTATCCCCAGAACAACTCCATGGGCAACTACGGGCCCCAGGGGGCCCCGTACGGCCCTCAAGGTGAGCTCACTGAACCGGCGGCAACACGGGCGGCTTAGAGCTGCACCGGATATACTAGTATCAAATACTACTTCAACATTGACTATTGAAATAAAAATAATTAGGCTTCGTCGTGGGGTGTTGATAACGGTAGTCTCCCTGGCAATCGATGGGATATTTAAAAATGGCGGGTTTGTGCATTGAGTCCTGCAGTGGTCTGCAACGGTCTGCAGTGTTTCTAGCTCCACTTTTTTTAAGCCCTGGGTCAGTGTGCCGGGAACCTAAACAGAGGAGTAGCGAAAAACAGGATGGGTATGTTTCGTACCATCCACAACGTTTGCCAGTAGAAACGGGAAAACCGTTCTGATGTGTAACGAACTGAACTGAACCTAACTAGACCGTTTGGTGGAAATTAGGTGAGCCAGCATTAGGAGTTTGGTGGAGCAGGGGGGTTTTTGGCACGCTGGTCGTCACAGCCAATTTTTCTAAAATTGGGTGACTTGAACAGCACGCTTGCAACCCCCCCCCACCCCCCGTCACTGTTATGCACGTCTGCTTTGAGTTGCTAAAAATACCCCTTTTCAGAAAGCATTTAAAAGAGTTGTCCTGAGGCTGTCCGGATCCTGGGAGGGAGCCCAGATTCCAGCAGGCTTTAAAGAATTCTCTGCACCACCACTCGTGCTTTTATCCACTCAACCATTGCGTGCACTTTGAAGGCTCTGACATGTTTCCGTGAATTTTTGGGCGTTGTACCATTAGTCAACAGCGAGCGCCAGGTAGTGTCTGTTGTATCCAGCTGTTTTCGCCAAAGCGGCGAGCACAGAAGTACATCTGACTGTGGGCTGTTAGGTTAGGTTTGGCCGTAGCTTTCATAAATTATGTTTTTCGATGACGCAAAGTAAGGGGATGAGTCCTGCGGGAGTTGATTATATTAAGTTTTCCTTAGGTTATTCAGACAATTTTCTTTTCAACTTTTGTAATGCACATGCCAAAGGGTAAGTTTTTGTGTAGTACCGTTGATGTATTTTTCGGGAAAGATTAAACTATACTGTCCTCCTTACGTGGCTGGCAAGGTAAGTCACCAGGCTAATGTTGGCACATAAAGTGTGGTTGTAAAATGGCAGTGCCAAATTTAGCGGTAGTAAAAAACGGTTTACTACCTTAGGAACCTTATGGTCCAGAGGTTCCTACGGTTCGCAAAAATTTAATGTGTCAAACATACCTGCTGTTCATTTTCTAATCAACATATGTGATGGACAACAACAAGTACAGTACAACCCGGGGCTTAATCAAACTAAGGACTCCCCCTCTCTCCTCCAGGTTACCCCAGACAGCCTGGCTACAGTGGCATGCCCAACGCCAACTTCCCGGGAGGCCCTGGCATCGGCGGCTCCATGAACCCCATGCCGGGCCAGGGGAGCGGTGCTCCCTACGCCGGTCGCATGGGCCCCGGGCAGATGGGAGCGCGGCCGTACGGCCCCGCCGTCATGGGACCCAACATGGGGCCCGGCATGCCTCCTCAGGTGGCCTCCGGGATGTGTCCGCCCCCGGGCATGAACAGGAAGGAGGGGGGCCCCCCCATGCACCATGGCCCCGCCAACTCCATACACACCAGGTGGGTTGAGGACGCGAAGCACATTAAAACCAGTGTCGGTGTGTTTAATGGCACTCAAGGGAACAGTTTTTAAGCTTTAAGGGACATTCGCTAAGGGCAGTTGCATTTGCAAACTAGACTTGAGAATTATTGCAGCAGAGTTGTCTTTTTTTCCCCTTCTTTCCTCTCTGAGTGGAGAGGAAGTACATGCATTGTGGATGGCAGAATTGTCACCGATTGTTTCTTTTTCCTTTTTTCTTGCTTGGGTTGTCCAGGCCACCCGGTTACCCCAACATGTCCCAGGGCATGATGGGCGCAGGCTCCCCGTATGGCCCCGGCATGAACAACATGCCCGGTATGATGAACCAAGGCGGTCCAGGGCCGTACCCCATGGGGGGCAACATGGTCAACAACTCCCCCGGTGAGTCACCCTGAGGACTGATAGGATTATAGGGGTTCAGGCATTGGGGCCCCACCAAGAGAAGGGCCCTGCTGTAGGATTAACTCACAAAGCTCATTTAATCTCACTCTGAACATACAAATAGTTACGTACGTTATGCAGCTGCATTATTGAAAGAGAGCGGACTCTGACAACAAATAACTACAGATGTGAGCTATTTGACCAAAAATATCCTATGATAGCTAAGGGATGGATATATTGATAATGTGGGGCATATTTTAAATGGCTAATGGTTTATTCAGAAAATGGACATGGCAACCACGTCACTGAACTCCAATAAAGACCTAATACCCAGGATGAGATTAGGAGACGTGCAGTGTTGGACATGTCAGATCAGCCATATACGCCTTTATTTAACACCCCCCCCTTGCTCCAGGCATGGCCCCCAGTCCAGAGTTTGGCATGGACAAGATGAACCCCGCCCAGAAGATGAACAACAAAGTCGATGCCCCCCCCAAGCAAGAATCTAAAAAGGTACCTAACCAAGGCCAGCTATTGAGTGTCATATTTTTTTGGAGAGTTATATTGTTATATTGATTCACATTGCCATTATTGTTTCATCTGTTATATATGATGTAACATGTTTTTTTGCGTGTTTTATATATATATATATATATTAGGGCCGGGACTCGATTAAAAAAAATAATCTAATTAATTAGAGGCTTTGTAATTAATTAATCGCATATAAATATTTGACCTGAGAACAGTGAGAAGTAATTTTTTTCACATGGATTTTTAGTATACCATTGAATAATGACTGAATACATAAGCTTAAGCAACAAAAATATTGTTTATTTCTGTTCAAGTCCAACAGACCAGTGCAATTTTTGCCATTAAGTGTAGCAATAGCATATTTAGAAATATAGTACATTTCAGAAATTCAGGTAGCCTATAGGTAGGTAAACCTTCTGTAAACTATAATACTTTGTTTTTTTTAAGTAAAACACAATAATTTCAAGTACATTCAGAACATTGGAAACCCTGACTATTAGCCCGTGGGGGTGGGGGGGGTGTGCGCGCCTCGGACCTGCGGCCGACGGGGGGGGGGGGGGGGGTGCGTGCGATCGTAACACACCACAGACCTATGACCGGCGGGCGGACCTATGACCGGCGGGGGGGGGGGTCTCAAAAAGGAGGACAAATACGCGTTCGGCTTGATGATGCGCCGGACGCCGGACAGGGCATTGAAAAACCGGACCGTTCGGCCTAAAGCCGGACAAATGGCCACCCTATACTTGAGGCTCGATGTGCTGCGGTGAAATGCGAATTCCTTGTTGCATAGCTTGCACACAACCATGCTCTTATCGACGCTTCTATCCGTTCGTTTTTTGTAACAAAATTTCCCATCCACGGGGCCAACCAAAGCGGTCTCATCAGCTACTTCTTTCATGTTCACTGTGGTTTGTTGTTGTCTGAAATCATGAACGCTAGTTGGTGCTCCAGTATAATCGGTCCGCCTGAAACTCATCCAGTGAGAAACGTTCCGCGGTGCAAAAATAAGTGCGATTAAAATGCGTAATTTTTTTTTTTTAAACGCGTTAATTATTGTGTAATTAATTAATCTTAATTAACGCGTTAAAGTCCCGGCCCTAACACACACACATATATATATATATATATATTTTTTTTTTTTCATCAATGGTGCTCCATTTAGGGATTGCAACCATTTTAACAGATAAAAAAAGTGGGGCAGTTAGTTGTGGAGTACCATAGCCACCTCCACAACCAGAGCCCAGCCAATCAACACGGCTGCTGCGGCATGCTACACGTGGGCCGGTGCCGGCATGCACAATCCAGTTGGAGAGCCTCCACTCAGAGTGGATAATGGGCCACTTGGCAACCGGCATTAAAGTGTGTGCGTGCGCGTGCGTGCGCGTGCGTGCGCTTCTCTCTGCACGCACGTCATTGCTCCCGGTCCCCCTTTAATTCAATTGGGTAGTCGAGGTCACATGATGATCAAACGGCCGGCATCATCACATTCCCCACTTATTGGGTGATTTTTTTAATTTTAATTTTAATTTTTAACAAAAGCACCTTGGATAAATCACCGATCACTTTGATCAATATGCTGACTGTTGCAACATACGACGCAATAACACACTGGAGTATCTGTTTTTATTTTTAATTTATTTATATTGTGGTACGTGCTCCATGTCATTGTCCCCTTGTCCTGTTATATTATTGTCCAAATCATGTTTGTCTAAATCATCTAATCATCCAAATCGCCCCCGGGACTTTAAAGACTTAAAGACTACCATCAACACTGGACTGCTCGATGCAACGCTGTACCTCCAGCATTGGTTTGATTGCTCTCCCCCATTGCAGAAGTCGAGCTCGTCCACCATCACCAACGAGAAGATCACCCGTCTGTACGAGCTGGGCCCCGAGCCAGAGAGGAAGATGTGGGTGGACCGCTTCCTGGCCTTCGCCGAGGAGAAGGCCATGGGCATGAACAACCTGCCCGCCGTGGGCCGCAAGCCCCTGGACCTCTTCCGCCTCTACGTGTCCGTCAAGGAGATCGGAGGTCTCACCCAGGTACACCCCGGGGGGAGCGGAGAGAGACACCTCTGATAACCGACCGTCTGTGATGGCATACCGTCTGTGGGATAACACACCAAGCATGTGTTTGTACAGTTCTGATTTCTGATTGGTTTAAATTATAGCTCGCCATATTTAGGTATTGACACTGGGTTAAACCAAGAAGAAGTACACTCGGTATTATAGGCATAGCTAGTGTACAGCAAAAAAACCTTCAAAATAATTAAAAAAGACAAAATGAAGTAAAATGGATACATTAAATTAAGTGTTTATACACCTCTACAGACACACAATTCTATTATTACGTTTTTGTTGTTGAGGTTCAATTCATCTTTATTTCGGTTACTTTTTCCCCCACATCTGTGTTCCCAGGTCTTGATGAATAATATATATAGGGCTTGTACATCAGAATGCATCATTGGATTTTTTGCTGGCAATACGCCATATTGAGAAGATTCAAGAGTTTTCTAGTACTGTAAAATCCCAAATCAATGTAAATATACCGTAACTCAGGCTAATGAAAACTTTGTCAGTTTCACACACAACGATGTCTCCCCATAATGACACGTCATTTCACGATTAATTACCAAACAATGACCAGAAAAACATTACTACCAACAGTATAACAAGCATTCCAATGCTCCTATGCTTCCAAAATGGAGGCAGTCAATGGGATGTACAAGCCCTATACTAACAACAATAATAACACCCCCCCCCCCATCCCTCCAGGTGAACAAGAACAAGAAGTGGCGGGAGTTGGCCACCAACCTCAACGTGGGCACGTCCAGCAGCGCCGCCAGCTCGCTGAAGAAGCAGTACATCCAGTGTCTGTACGCCTTTCGAGTGCAAGGTGGAGCGCGGTGAGGACCCGCCCCCGGACTTTTTCAACACGGACGCCAAGAAAAACCAGCCCAAGATCCAGCCTCCTAGCCCAGGTCAGAATTCACTCACTGACAGACTGACGGAAACACAGACACAAACACAGCTATCTTACCTTACCATCCCTATCCTTGTATATCGTCCCTCTCTGCTTCACACACACCACCACCCTGGTTCGGGTTGACTTTGAGATCTAGTTCGGCCGTGAAAAAGCACCACTTCACAGAGGACATACAGTATGAGTTCCAAATCTGTCTTCTAAAAATAAAAGTATTCTGAGGGATGAGGTTTCATCATTCTTGCACATATAGACGATGAGCAATGGCAGGAAAAAAAGGTTTCAACAAGGTGGAAGTACCAGAGATGAAGCCTCCTAAAAGTTTCTTCTTTCTTTTCCTCAGTGATGAGAGAGGACGTATTCGTCCTTTCTGAATGCACCTTTTCTGATTTTCATTTATTACCGCCTTCACTAGGGTGCATCAGTTGCCCCAACTTTCTCAGAATTGAATGCAGTTTTAGTCAAGTGTTCCTTTTCATACAAAAATGTGCCCTGTTAAATATTTTTGCCATATATTAATATTTAGGGGTGGCAACATCAGCCTGAAGTTTTACCATATTAATGAATTGAAAATAGCGCCAGCGTTTCCCATACTGCCAATAATCATGACAATTTTAGGGCTAAAGAGCTGCCATGGGTATGTTTTAATAGACAATGTACTCAGCTATCTGCAAAACTAGTTATCTATAAAACAAAATTGCAATTGGCTGAGAAATTGGCCGAAACAGACCAAAAATGTGCTTTTTTCGCAAAAGTTGGGCTTGAAACATTAGTAATTCAGTATCACTAAAATATCAACTGTAATATTATTCAACACTGTGTTTCTGAAAAATACTATAACCAAAAATTAAACAGTATCAGTAGTCAACTGATGATAACCACTCAGCTGGCAGAGATTTAGAAAGCTGGCTGACATCAAATTGCCTAATATACTAATACACAGCTTAGTATGCTGAGAGATCAAACTGTGCTGCATGAGTTGAGTCCTCAGAGACAGGGAAAGAGAGGTCCTAAGTGAGTTAGTAAGAGTCTCCCAAGCAAAGGCTTGGAGCAGTTCAGAGGTTGTAGGACTCTCAATCTCAACAAGATCCAACTGGTGCATGTCATGAGCTCTGCAGTCTGAAGGTAATGGCTTCTAAAACAAGAGCTTCATCAGAACTGTATGGTCTAGGACCTACAGTGTCTGCAGATGACTTGCATCTTCCCAGAACTAAAATTACCCACTTTAAGGATGATCCTGCGTGCAATGAAATATCTTTCATCATCAACTACAGAGAGTGGAAGCCAATCTCACTATCAAATAGCAAAGATGCTGTATCCACAGATTGAGGAGATATATGGCAGAGCAGGTGTTCCTCTGCAGCCTATAGGTTCCAAGCCTGCTAATAAAGACAGATTGTATGTATTGTCATCAGTCTACTTGATTTTCCCATTTTCTTCCCATTTTCTGTATAATACAGATGCACAAATTGTACAACGATGTTGCCACCCCTAGAGATTGTTCGATCTTTTTTAAATTTCACAGGGTCTCTTTCTAGTTGAAAAGGAACATCAGTGTGAAACTGCATTAAGATCAGACAAGTATTTCTATTTTAGGGGGCAACTGATGCACCCTAGCCTTCACCCTTGGGTGCCACTGGTTGCTGAGCCAGCTGTCACTGTTCTTCTCTTCCTCTTCCTACTCCTCCACCTCCTCCTCCTGCCTCCTCTCCTGCTCCATTAGAAACCTGATCATTTCAGTGTGTCCCATTCATTCACACGTTAAAGGGCAATGTACAGCAATCATTTATCATGTATACCTTGGACTGCCATTACCCGTAATAAATCCAAGGGCTTCACAGGGAGATGGGAACGACATGTGCGTCTGGTTTTGCCGTCATTGCCACTGCTTTCGTGCAGACTAGAGCCAAGTCACATGGAAGAATTGTCGAAAGAGATGTTCACACCAAGTTGTATGTCACAATATTTGATTGTGAGTGTGACCTTTTGTTAATGAATTTAACTGAGGTGTATATGTATGAACGAAGACGAGACAATTTTGACAATGTTTTCATCTGCGTTCGTGTGATGGCATAGAACGAACCTCACCGTGTAGTAGTGAATCGTGGATAGCCAGCGGTTGTCAACGGCAGACTGCATGTCATTCGGCGGCAAACTGGCAGCCCAGTATCTTGCGCTGGGTGAATGTAGATGGCCATTTGGCATCAACACACAAAGGATATCCTCAGTGGATGGGAAAAAAAGGTGTGTGTGCGCCAATCGACTTGTCCTTTTCTCGTTTACCCCAACGTGTTTATGTTGGTTCACAATTCAAGCCCTACGAAATGCCATTGTCCCTCCCCCCCCTCCCCCCCACCATCGGTGTGTACACTGGCAGTGTGTCATACGGGGAAGTGCTGTGTGTGGCTCAGGTTGTTTATAGTGTTAAGAGGGGAAGGGTTGCCAATACCAGGCCCTTGGCTACATGTGGTTGTCTGTCTGTGTGTGGTGTGTGTGTGCAGACAGACACGAGGATGGCTGCATGTTTAGATGTTGCATGCCTCACTACCCATTCAATCTCTCTCTCTGGCTGTCTTTTTATTTTTTTTTCCTCTTAAGACCCCACCCTCCCTCCCCCCCTCTGTCTGTAGTAAAGGGAAATCCCAGCCGGGGGGGAGGGGGGGGGTGGTGCGGGGTGTCAGGCTGGTGTGTGTGTCAGAGACGGAGAGGCAGACTGAGAGGAGGAGGAGGAGGAGGGGAGGAGGGGTGAGAAAATGTGAGTAAATGTAACCTGCCAGTGACCCCGGCCTGTGTGTGTGCCAGTTTTTTTAATGAATGGAATCTGTGAGTCATCAGACCGGCGCGCTATTAGCATCCTGAGCCGAGGTTAAGGATGAGTAGCACACATACACACACACACGTGTGCGCACACACACGCATACGTACCCATGCATGCGCACCACAACAATTAATCAGTCATTGTCATTCTCCCCCTCTCATCTCTCGTGTGTGTGTGTGTGTGTGTGTGTGTGTGTGTGTGTGTGTGTGTGTGTGTGTGTGTGTGTGTGTGTGTGTGTGTGTGTGTGTGTGTGTGTGTGTGTGTGTGTGTGTGTGTGTGTGTGTGTGTGTGTGTGTGTGTGTGTGTGTGACGTGGTAATCTTGTCAGAGTAACAGGTTTTCCATCAGTATTTCCTGGTGTGTGATTGGGGGAGGGAGGATGGGGGGGGGTGGAGGGGGCATGCTGTGATGAGTCTAGGGGTTCGGCTCCAGCTGGCTGTGCACTCAGGAAAAAAAAAAAGAAGAAAAAAAAACATTTTTTTTTCTCAATGGGATTTGGGATCGGCTAGAAATGCAGCATGCGTTTCCAAGAGGAAACCCAACCCCCCCCCCCCCCACACACACACACACTCTCCCAACACAAGCGCACACATTCATGCCACTAACACGTGTACACACACACGCCTGTTGGTGGTATCAGACTCCCACGTGGGACCTTCCACCTCAGTGTCACATGGCCGTGCTGTTTATAAGTAATTTTTTAACTGTTGAAGGGAACTGTACTTTTTCTGAAGCTATATCATAATTACATGCAATTTGCCAGGCTTTTTTGATGTCATCCAATATTGAATTTGATATATTGCAAAAACCCATATAGTGTTTGAATCCAGTGTAGCAAAAGTGACCAGTTCAAAGTGCTCAGTCCAACGAGTTGTGTGTGTATGTATGTGTATATATATATGTATGTATGTATGTATGTATGTATGTATGTATGTATGTATGCATGTATGCATGTATGCATGCATGCATGTATGTATGTACAGGATATATGTATATATGTATGTATGTGTGTATATATGTGTGTATATGTATATATATATATATATATATGTGTATATATATATATGTATATATACACTCACCGGCCACTTTATTAGGTACACCTTGCTAGTACCGGGTTGGACCCCCTTTTGCCTTCAGAACTGCCTTAATCCTTCGTGGCACAGATTCAACAAGGTACTGGAAACATTCCTCAGAGAGTTTGGTCCATATTGACATGATAGCATCACGCAGTTGCTGCAGATTTGTCGGCTGCACATCCATGATGCGAATCTCCCGTTCCACCACATCCCAAAGGTGCTCTATTGTGGCGCATTTCCACTAGCACGGTATGGCACGGCACGGCACGGCACGGCATAGTACTTTTCGGGTCTGTTTCCATTACAACTGAGTACCATATAGTACCTCCTCGACGTGGGCGGGGTCGTCATAACACGGCTGCGCAAAACTGCCGTGACGTCATTTACACCGCGCCAAGCCACGCACAAAACCGAGAGAAAACAAAAAAAAGAGAGGAACGTCTGGACCTCGTCGACTGACCATGGCGTGTTTTTTTGTGAGGTCATTTTCTTGTAGAAGAGCAGCGGGGTTTTAAAAAGTGGTGTGGTCGAGTCTCGTGTTTATTTATGTCTGGTCGGTCGTCGCGCGCTTATGACGCTCCCAGTGACGACACTCGTCGGCCAATCAGTGGAAGGCAGTCGGCTGACGTCACGTTATAGTACCGCTTCGGCTGGCTTGGAACCAGCGCCGATGCGGTACCATCGTAGTACCTGATACTAGGTACTACGTGCTAGTGGAAACACGCAAATACCGTGCCGTGCCGTGCCGCGCCGCGCCGTACCGTGCCGGTGGAAACGCGGCATTGGATTGAGATCTGGTGACTGTGGAGGCCATTTGAGTACAGTGAACTCATTGTCATGTTCAAGAAACCAGTCTGAGATGATTCACGCTTTATGACATGGCGCGTTATCCTGCTGGAAGTAGCCATCAGAAGATGGGTACACTGTGGTCATAAAGGGATGGACATGGTCAGCAACAATACTCAGGTAGTCTGTGGCTTTGACACGATGCTCAATTGGTACTAATAAGCCCAAAGTGTGCCAGGAAAATATCCCCCACACCATTACACCACCACCACCAGCCTGAACCGTTGATACAAGGCAGGATGGATCCATGCTTTCATGTTGTTGACGCCAAATTCTGACCCGACCATCCGAATGTCGCAGCAGAAATCGAGACTCATCAGACCAGGCAACGTTTTTCCAATCTTCGATTGTCCAATTTTGGTGAGCCTGTGCGAATTGTAGCCTCAGTTTCCTGTTCTTAGCTGACAGGAGTGGCACCCGGTGTGGTCTTCTGCTGCTGTAGCCCATCCGCCTCAAGGTTCGACGTGTTGTGCGTTCAGAGATGCTCTTCTGCATACCTCTGTTGTAACGAGTGGTTATTTGAGTTACAGTTGCCTTTCTATCAGCTCGAACCAGTCTGGCCATTCTCCTCTGACCTCTAGCATCAACAAGGCATTTGCGCCCACAGAACTGCCGCTCACTGGATATTTTCTCTTTTTCGGACCATTCTCTGTAAACCCTAGAGATGGTTGTGCGTGAAAATCCCAGTAGATCAGCAGTCTCTGAAATACTCAGACCAGCCCGTCTGGCACCAACAACCATGCCACGTTCAAAGTCACTTAAATCACCTTTCTTCCCCATTCTGATGCTCGGTTTGAACTGCAGCAGATCGTCCTGACCATGTCTACATGCCTAAATGCATTGAGTTGCTGCCATGTGATTGGCTGATTAGAAATTTGCGTTAACGAGCAGTTGGACAGGTGTACCTAATAAAGTGGCCGGTGAGTGTATATATATGTGTATATATATGTGTATATATATGTGTATATATATATGTGTGTATATATATGTGTGTATATATGTGTATATATGTGTATATATATGTATATATATATATGTGTGTATATATATGTGTGTATATATATGTATATATATATATGTGTGTATGTGTGTATATATATGTGTGTATGTATATATGTGTGTGTATGTATGTGTATATATATGTGTGTATGTATATATGTGTGTGTATGTATGTATATATGTGTGTGTATGTATGTATATATGTGTATGTATGTATGTATATATGTGTATGTATGTATGTATATATGTGTATGTATGTATGTATATATGTGTATGTATGTATGTATACATGTGTATGTATGTATGTATGTATATGTATGTATGTATGTATATATGTGTATGTATGCATGTATGTATATATATGTGTATGTATGTATGCATGTATGTATATATATGTGTATGTATGTATGCATGCATGTATATATGTGTATGTATGCATGTATGTATATATGTGTATGTATGCATGCATGTATATATGTGTATGTATGCATGCATGTATATATGTGTATGTATGCATGCATGTATATATGTGTATGTATGCATGCATGTATATATGTGTATGTATGCATGCATGTATATATGTGTATGTATGCATGCATGTATATATGTGTATGTATGCATGCATGTATATATGTGTATGCATGCATGTATGTATATATGTGTATGTATGCATGCATGTATGTGTATGTATGCATGCATGTATATATGTGTATGTATGCATGCATGTATATATGTGTATGTATGCATGCATGTATGTATATGTGTATGCATGCATGCATGTATGTATATGTGTATGCATGCATGCATGTATGTATATGTGTATGCATGCATGCATGTATGTATATGTGTATGCATGCATGCATGTATGTATATGTGTATGCATGCATGCATGTATGTATATGTGTATGCATGCATGCATGTATGTATATGTGTATGTATGCATGCATGTATGTATATGTGTATGTATGCATGCATGTATGTATATGTGTATGTATGCATGCATGTATGTATATGTGTATGTATGCATGCATGTATGTATATGCGTATGTATGCATGCATGTATGTATATGCGTATGTATGCATGCATGTATGTATATATGCGTATGTATGCATGCATGTATGTATATATGCGTATGTATGCATGCATGTATGTATATATGCGTATGTATGCATGCATGTATGTATGCATGCGTATGTATGCATGCATGTATGTATGCATGCGTATGTATGTGTATATGTGTATGCATGCGTATGTATGCGTATATGTGTATGCATGCGTATGTATGCGTATGTATGCATGCGTATGTATGCGTATGTATGTATGCGTATGTATGCATGCGTATGTATGCGTATGTATGCATGCATGTATGCGTATGTATGCATGCATGTATGCGTATGTATGCATGCATGTATGCGTATGTTTGCATGCATGTATGTGTATGTATGCATGCATGTATGTGTATATATGTGTATGTATGCATGCATGCATGCATGCGCGCGTGCGTGCGTGCGTGCGTGTGTGTGTGTGTGTATATGTGTGTATATATACGTGTGTGTGTGTGTGTATGCATTTTATTCCTCATTGAAATACAAGGAAGATTTGTTCTTGTTTGCTTTTGTCTGTGCTAGGGCTGCAACGATTCTTTTCATAGTCGATTAATCTAACAATCGTTTTTTTGATTAATCCTTTAGTCTAGAAAATGTCATAAATAATACCAAATGCCAGCACAAGTAACATGTCCTAAATGTGCTTGTTTTATTCATTTAAGACAATTGTTCATTTTATAATGGTCCATGAACCAAATATTTAAATTTCTGAAGCGTCAACCAGCAAATAATTGATTTTTGTACTTTTGACTGTCAAATGACCTAAACAATTAATCGATTACATAGATTTGATTCCATTCATTTTCTGTCGATCAACTAATTGACTAATCATTGCAGCCATAATGTTGTTGGCATTGAGGCTAAAGGTGTTTATATATATATATACACTCACCGGCCACTTTATTAGGTACACCTTGCTAGTACCGGGTTGGACCCCCTTTTGCCTTCAGAACTGCCTTAATCCTTTATGACATGGTGCGTTATCCTGCTGGAAGTAGCCATCAGAAGATGGGTACACTGTGGTCATAAAGGGATGGACATGGTCAGCAACAATACTCAGGTAGTCTGTGGCTTTGACACGATGCTCAATTGGTACTAATAAGCCCAAAGTGTGCCAGGAAAATATCCCCCACACCATTACACCACCACCACCAGCCTGAACCGTTGATACAAGGCAGGATGGATCCATGCTTTCATGTTGTTGACGCCAAATTCTGACCCTACCATCCGAATGTCGCAGCAGAAATCGAGACTCATCAGACCAGGCAACGTTTTTCCAATCTTCGATTGTCCAATTTTGGTGAGCCTGTGCGAATTGTAGCCTCAGTTTCCTGTTCTTAGCTGACAGGAGTGGCACCCGGTGTGGTCTTCTGCTGCTGTAGCCCATCCGCCTCAAGGTTCGACGTGTTGTGCTTTCAGAGATGCTCTTCTGCATACCTCTGTTGTAACGAGTGGTTATTTGAGTTACAGTTGCCTTTCTATCAGCTCGAACCAGTCTGGCCATTCTCCTCTGACCTCTAGCATCAACAAGGCATTTGCGCCCACAGAACTGCCGCTCACTGGATATTTTCTCTTTTTCGGACCATTCTCTGTAAACCCTAGAGATGGTTGTGCGTGAAAATCCCAGTAGATCAGCAGTCTCTGAAATACTCAGACCAGCCCGTCTGGCACCAACAACCATGCCACGTTCAAAGTCACTTAAATCACCTTTCTTCCCCATTCTGATGCTCGGTTTGAACTGCAGCAGATCGTCCTGACCATGTCTGCATGCCTAAATGCATTGAGTTGCTGCCATGTGATTGGCTGATTAGGAATTTGCGTTAACGAGCAGTTGGACAGGTGTACCTAATAAAGTGGCCGGTGAGTGTATATTATATATTATTTTTTTCCCCTCTTGTCTGCAGCCGGCTCAGGGTCCCTCCAGGGTCCCCAGACCCCTGTGTCCACCAGCAGCTCCATGGCAGAGGGGGGAGATCTGAAGCCCCCCACCCCGGCCTCCACCCCACACAGCCAGATGCCTCCCATCACGGGCGTCAGGTACGACCCTTCTCTTCAGACTCTAGCAAGTGTTATTGATCATGCCAGTGATGTCATAACAGTATAAGCAAAAGTAGTATCCCGGCCTCTTTTTGCGGCTGCCTTTTTAGTTGTATTTTTGATTTATAACTAACAACGGGGCCTTCCTGTCCAACGTCCAGGAGCAGCGTCAACCTCCAGGACCCCTTTGCTGACGGTGGTGACCCGGCGTTCGCCCGGAGGAACGCTATGACGCCCAACTCCCAGGGCTACCAGCCCGGCATGGGCGGCCCCGAAATGATGGGCCGCATGGGCCCCTACGAGCCCAACAAGGACCCCTTCGGTGGCATGAGGAAAGGTGAGCACCAGGCATACAAAATGTCCGCTAATAGCAGAGAAGGGTCTGGTTTTTGGTTTTGCTGGTTTTTCTTTTCTTTTCTTTTTTTTTAAAGTAATTGCATTGATATGAATGATTTAGATTATGTTGGTATTTCACAAGGTAAGGCAATGAGGGACATCATTCTAAATGTATTCAATATTCTGTTAATTTCATTTATGGAAAGAGACATTGATGAAAGACGGTAAAGAATTAGTATGTATCTGAATGACATCATGGTATGGTTTGAGTTGTGCTGCTGATACTGCAGCTCAATGCTTGCTATTTCCTCATCTTGATCCTTCTGGTGGGGTGGAGGCAAGGAAAAGAAAGTAATAAGCAATAAGAAAATACAGTGATTTTATGAAATACGATTGACAGTGCTCTGACACCCATGCGTCTCTCCTCAGCCGGAGAGCAGTTCATGACCCCAGGCCCAGGTCCAAACAGCGGCATGGGGGAGCAGTACACCCGTGGCCCCCCAGGGCCCATGGGGAACATGCAGATGGGCCAGAGGCAGCAGTTTGTCTACCAACCGGGATACGACCGCAGGTACGCCCCTGGTTACCAGTAACTGTGCTCTCCTTTTCAGAAGACAGTGTGCTGTGCACTCCTAATGGGTTTTAAGTGTAAACTACACTGATTGTCAGCACCCCCCCCCCCCCTTACCTCCTTTACAAATGTATACATTGGCCGAATGAAAAAGGCAATCTAATGCTACCTATATAGCGTCATATTGTTGTCACAGTTTCCTTCACAGGGATTCAGTGTAACCACCATCTCACCCCCCTTACCTGCTATGTTTCTCCCCTTCGCAGGCCGGAGCCTGGCATGGGTCCCGAGAGCATGGGCCCCGGAGCGCCCCAGCCCAACCTCATGCCCTCGGGGGCCGACGCAGGCATGTACTCGCCCAGCCGCCCTCCACAGCAGCAGCAGCGGTCAGTAGCGTCCCCTTCACCATCGACGTAAATATACGCACCCGATCTCAAACCTGCGGACAATGAATTATGTTGTATCAAGTTGGATGTCATTTTATTGTGTACATTTTTGGCATGAACATGTTTTTTATGTTTATTCCTTAGTGAAAGCACAATTTACAAAGATGGCAAAACAAACCCTTGTTACTTTTGTTTTGCAGGCATGAGCCATATGCTAATCAGTACCCTGGCCAAGGAGCACCCCCTGGTGGCCCATACCCCAATCAACAGCCAGGAATGTATCCCCAGCAACAGCCGGTAAGAACACGCCGTATTCCTCCCACAATGCCTTCCAATTCACGCACACTTTTATCAAATCACCACATGACACATCACGGCCATTCGGTTTCAACAAGGTGTTGTCTGCTACTTTCTTTCAATTTAGAACTACAAGCGTCCTGTAGATGGCGCCTACGGCCCTCCAGCCAAGCGGCACGAGGGGGAGATTTACAACGTCCCCTACAGCGCCCCCCAGCAGCCAGGGCCCCAGCCGTCGGGACCCCAGGGCCAGCAGGACATGTACAACCAGTACAACGCCTACCCCGGCCCAGGGGAGCGCAGGCCGCCTGGCCCGCAGAACCAGTTCCCTTTCCCTTTTGGCCGAGAGAGGGGCTCGACCTCTGGAGGGCCCAACTCCCAGTCCCCGATGCCGCCCCAGATGATGGGCAACCCCATGCCTTCGGGTCCAGACGGCCCCCAGGGACCCATGTGGCCAGGCCGCAACGAGATGGGCTACCCCAACTACCCCAATCGGCAGGGGGCCCCGGTC
>JAOPHQ010006219.1:0-11299 GCA_030340625.1 Merluccius polli
CAAAACCGAGAAAACGGAATATAGGCACAAGCGCAACCTAATTTCAAACCGAGAAAACTGGGTGTGCTTTGCTGGGGGCAAGTGTAAGCCGCCTATGGGTGTGCTTTGCTGGGGTACGTGTAAGCCGCATATGGGTGTGCTTTGCTGGGGTAAGTGTAAGACGCCTATGGGTGTGCTTTGCTGGGGTAAGTGTAGGTTGTGTAGTTGTTTGAAAACGGGAAATAGGCACAAGCACAACCTAATTCCAAACCGAGAAAACGGAAAATAGGCACAAGCACAACCTAATTCCAAACCGAGAAAACGGAATATAGGCACAAGCACAACCTAATTTCAAACCGAGAAAACTGGGTGTGCTTTGCTGGGGCAAGTGTAAGCCGCGTATGGGTGTGCTTTGCTGGGGTAAGTGTAAGCTGCCTATGGGTGTGCTTTGCTGGGGTAAGTGTAGGTTGTGTAATTGTTTGAAAACGGGAATTAGGCACAAGCACAACCTAATTCCAAACCCAGAAAATGGAAAATAGGCACAAGCCCAACCTAATTCAAAACCGAGAAAACGGAAAATAGGCACAATCGCAACCTAATTCCAAACCGAGAAAACGGAAAATAGGCACGAGCACAACCTAATTCCAAACCCAGAAAATGGAAAATAGGCACAAGCCCTAATTCAAAACCGAGAAAACGGAAAATAGGCACAATCGCAACCTAATTCAAAACCGAGAAAACGGAAAATAGGCACAATCGCAACCTAATTTCAAAATGGGGAAACTGGGTGTGCTTTGCTGGGGCAAGTGTAAGCCGCCTATGGGTGTGCTTTGCTGGGGTACGTGTAAGGTGCCTATTGGTGTGCTTTGCTGGGGTAAGTGTAAGCCGCCTATGGGTATGCTTTGCTGGGGTAAGTGTAAGGTGCCAATTGGTGTGCTTTGCTGGGGCAAGTGTAAGCCGCCTATGGGTGTGATTTGCTGGGGTAAGTGTAGGTTGTGTAATTGTTTGAAAACGGGAATTAGGCACAAGCACAACCTAATTCCAAACCCAGAAAATGGAAAATAGGCACAAGCCCAACCTAATTCAAAACCGAGAAAACGGAAAATAGGCACAATCGCAACCTAATTCCAAACCGAGAAAACGGAAAATAGGCACGAGCACAACCTAATTCCAAACCCAGAAAATGGAAAATAGGCACAAGCCCTAATTCAAAACCGAGAAAACGGAAAATAGGCACAATCGCAACCTAATTCAAAACCGAGAAAACGGAAAATAGGCACAATCGCAACCTAATTTCAAAATGGGGAAACTGGGTGTGCTTTGCTGGGGCAAGTGTAAGCCGCCTATGGGTGTGCTTTGCTGGGGTACGTGTAAGGTGCCTATTGGTGTGCTTTGCTGGGGTAAGTGTAAGCCGCCTATGGGTATGCTTTGCTGGGGTAAGTGTAAGGTGCCAATTGGTGTGCTTTGCTGGGGCAAGTGTAAGCCGCCTATGGGTGTGATTTGCTGGGGTAAGTGTAGGTTGTGTAGTTGTGTGAAAACGGGAAATAGGCACAAGCACAACCTAATTCTAAACCGAGAAAACGGAAAATAGGCACAAGCGCAACCTAATTCAAAACCGTGAAAACGGAATATAGGCACAAGCGCAACCTAATTCCAAACCGAGAAAACGGAATATAGGCACAAGCGCAACCTAATTTCAAACCGAGAAAACTGGGTGTGCTTTGCTGGGGCAAGTGTAAGCCGCCTATGGGTGTGCTTTGCTGGGGTACGTGTAAGCCGCATATGGGTGTGCTTTGCTGGGGTAAGTGTAAGCCGCCTATGGGTATGCTTTGCTGGGGTAAGTGTAAGGTGCCTATTGGTGTGCTTTGCTGGGGCAAGTGTAAGCCGCCTATGGGTGTGATTTGCTGGGGTAAGTGTAAGCCGCCTATGGGTGTGATTTGCTGGGGTAAGTGTAAGCCGCCTATGGGTGTGCTTTGCTGGGGTAAGTGTAAGGTGCCTATTGGTGTGCTTTGCTGGGGCAAGTGTAAGCCGCATATGGGTGTGCTTTGCTGGGGTAAGTGTAAGACGCCTATGGGTGTGCTTTGCTGGGGTAAGTGTAGGTTGTGTAGTTGTTTGAAAACGGGAAATAGGCACAAGCACAACCTAATTCCAAACCGAGAAAACGGAAAATAGGCACAAGCACAACCTAATTCCAAACCGAGAAAACGGAATATAGGCACAAGCACAACCTAATTTCAAACCGAGAAAACTGGGTGTGCTTTGCTGGGGCAAGTGTAAGCCGCGTATGGGTGTGCTTTGCTGGGGCAAGTGTAAGCCGCATATGGGTGTGCTTTGCTGGGGTAAGTGTAAGACGCCTATGGGTGTGCTTTGCTGGGGTAAGTGTAGGTTGTGTAGTTGTTTGAAAACGGGAAATAGGCACAAGCACAACCTAATTCCAAACCGAGAAAACGGAAAATAGGCACAAGCACAACCTAATTCCAAACCGAGAAAACGGAAAATAGGCACGAGCACAACCTAATTCCAAACCCAGAAAATGGAAAATAGGCACAAGCCCTAATTCAAAACCGAGAAAACGGAAAATAGGCACAATCGCAACCTAATTCAAAACCGAGAAAACGGAAAATAGGCACAATCGCAACCTAATTTCAAAATGGGGAAACTGGGTGTGCTTTGCTGGGGCAAGTGTAAGCCGCCTATGGGTGTGCTTTGCTGGGGTACGTGTAAGGTGCCTATTGGTGTGCTTTGCTGGGGTAAGTGTAAGCCGCCTATGGGTGTGATTTGCTGGGGTAAGTGTAGGTTGTGTAGTTGTGTGAAAACGGGAAATAGGCACAAGCACAACCTAATTCAAAACCGAGAAAACGGAAAATAGGCACAAGCGCAACCTAATTCAAAACCGTGAAAACGGAATATAGGCACAAGCGCAACCTAATTCCAAACCGAGAAAACGGAATATAGGCACAAGCGCAACCTAATTTTAAACCGAGAAAATTGGGTGTGCTTTGCTGGGGCAAGTGTAAAGCCGCCTATGGGTGTGCTTTGCTGGGGTATGTGTAAGACGCCTATGGGTGTGCTTTGCTGGGGTATGTGTAAGATGCCTATGGGTGTGCTTTGCTGGGGTAAGTGTAAGCCGCCTATGGGTATGCTTTGCTGGGGTAAGTGTAAGGTGCCTATTGGTGTGCTTTGCTGGGGCAAGTGTAAGCCGCCTATGGGTGTGCTTTGCTGGGGTACGTGTAAGCCGCATATGGGTGTGCTTTGCTGGGGTAAGTGTAAGACGCCTATGGGTGTGCTTTGCTGGGGTAAGTGTAGGTTGTGTAGTTGTTTGAAAACGGGAAATAGGCACAAGCACAACCTAATTCCAAACCGAGAAAACGGAAAATAGGCACAAGCACAACCTAATTCCAAACCGAGAAAACGGAATATAGGCACAAGCACAACCTAATTTCAAACCGAGAAAACTGGGTGTGCTTTGCTGGGGCAAGTGTAAGCCGCGTATGGGTGTGCTTTGCTGGGGTAAGTGTAAGCTGCCTATGGGTGTGCTTTGCTGGGGTAAGTGTAGGTTGTGTAATTGTTTGAAAACGGGAATTAGGCACAAGCACAACCTAATTCCAAACCCAGAAAATGGAAAATAGGCACAAGCCCAACCTAATTCAAAACCGAGAAAACGGAAAATAGGCACAATCGCAACCTAATTCCAAACCGAGAAAACGGAAAATAGGCACGAGCACAACCTAATTCCAAACCCAGAAAATGGAAAATAGGCACAAGCCCTAATTCAAAACCGAGAAAACGGAAAATAGGCACAATCGCAACCTAATTCAAAACCGAGAAAACGGAAAATAGGCACAATCGCAACCTAATTTCAAAATGGGGAAACTGGGTGTGCTTTGCTGGGGCAAGTGTAAGCCGCCTATGGGTGTGCTTTGCTGGGGTACGTGTAAGGTGCCTATTGGTGTGCTTTGCTGGGGTAAGTGTAAGCCGCCTATGGGTATGCTTTGCTGGGGTAAGTGTAAGGTGCCAATTGGTGTGCTTTGCTGGGGCAAGTGTAAGCCGCCTATGGGTGTGATTTGCTGGGGTAAGTGTAGGTTGTGTAGTTGTGTGAAAACGGGAAATAGGCACAAGCACAACCTAATTCTAAAACCGAGAAAACGGAAAATAGGCACAAGCGCAACCTAATTCAAAACCGTGAAAACGGAATATAGGCACAAGCGCAACCTAATTCCAAACCGAGAAAACGGAATATAGGCACAAGCGCAACCTAATTTCAAACCGAGAAAACTGGGTGTGCTTTGCTGGGGCAAGTGTAAGCCGCCTATGGGTGTGCTTTGCTGGGGTACGTGTAAGCCGCATATGGGTGTGCTTTGCTGGGGTAAGTGTAAGACGCCTATGGGTGTGCTTTGCTGGGGTAAGTGTAGGTTGTGTAGTTGTTTGAAAACGGGAAATAGGCACAAGCACAACCTAATTCCAAACCGAGAAAACGGAAAATAGGCACAAGCACAACCTAATTCCAAACCGAGAAAACGGAATATAGGCACAAGCACAACCTAATTTCAAACCGAGAAAACTGGGTGTGCTTTGCTGGGGCAAGTGTAAGCCGCGTATGGGTGTGCTTTGCTGGGGTAAGTGTAAGCTGCCTATGGGTGTGCTTTGCTGGGGTAAGTGTAGGTTGTGTAATTGTTTGAAAACGGGAATTAGGCACAAGCACAACCTAATTCCAAACCCAGAAAATGGAAAATAGGCACAAGCCCAACCTAATTCAAAACCGAGAAAACGGAAAATAGGCACAATCGCAACCTAATTCCAAACCGAGAAAACGGAAAATAGGCACGAGCACAACCTAATTCCAAACCCAGAAAATGGAAAATAGGCACAAGCCCTAATTCAAAACCGAGAAAACGGAAAATAGGCACAATCGCAACCTAATTCAAAACCGAGAAAACGGAAAATAGGCACAATCGCAACCTAATTTCAAAATGGGGAAACTGGGTGTGCTTTGCTGGGGCAAGTGTAAGCCGCCTATGGGTGTGCTTTGCTGGGGTACGTGTAAGGTGCCTATTGGTGTGCTTTGCTGGGGTAAGTGTAAGCCGCCTATGGGTATGCTTTGCTGGGGTAAGTGTAAGGTGCCAATTGGTGTGCTTTGCTGGGGCAAGTGTAAGCCGCCTATGGGTGTGATTTGCTGGGGTAAGTGTAGGTTGTGTAGTTGTTTGAAAACGGGAAATAGGCACAAGCACAACCTAATTCCAAACCGAGAAAACGGAAAATAGGCACAAGCACA
Organism: Merluccius polli; assembly: GCA_030340625.1. NCBI lineage: Eukaryota > Metazoa > Chordata > Actinopteri > Gadiformes > Merlucciidae > Merluccius > Merluccius polli. The sequence continues at coordinate 5,252 of JAOPHQ010006219.1, forward strand.
ACCTAATTCCAAACCGAGAAAACGGAATATAGGCACAAGCACAACCTAATTTCAAACCGAGAAAACTGGGTGTGCTTTGCTGGGGCAAGTGTAAGCCGCGTATGGGTGTGCTTTGCTGGGGCAAGTGTAAGCCGCATATGGGTGTGCTTTGCTGGGGTAAGTGTAAGACGCCTATGGGTGTGCTTTGCTGGGGTAAGTGTAGGTTGTGTAGTTGTTTGAAAACGGGAAATAGGCACAAGCACAACCTAATTCCAAACCGAGAAAACGGAAAATAGGCACAAGCACAACCTAATTCCAAACCGAGAAAACGGAAAATAGGCACGAGCACAACCTAATTCCAAACCCAGAAAATGGAAAATAGGCACAAGCCCTAATTCAAAACCGAGAAAACGGAAAATAGGCACAATCGCAACCTAATTCAAAACCGAGAAAACGGAAAATAGGCACAATCGCAACCTAATTTCAAAATGGGGAAACTGGGTGTGCTTTGCTGGGGCAAGTGTAAGCCGCGTATGGGTGTGCTTTGCTGGGGTAAGTGTAAGCTGCCTATGGGTGTGCTTTGCTGGGGTAAGTGTAGGTTGTGTAATTGTTTGAAAACGGGAAATAGGCACAAGCACAACCTAATTCTAAACCGAGAAAACGGAAAATAGGCACAAGCGCAACCTAATTCAAAACCGTGAAAACGGAATATAGGCACAAGCGCAACCTAATTCCAAACCGAGAAAACGGAATATAGGCACAAGCGCAACCTAATTTCAAACCGAGAAAACTGGGTGTGCTTTGCTGGGGCAAGTGTAAGCCGCCTATGGGTGTGCTTTGCTGGGGTACGTGTAAGCTGCCTATGGGTGTGCTTTGCTGGGGTATGTGTAAGCCGCCTATGGGTGTGCTTTGCTGGGGTAAGTGTAAGCTGCCTATGGGTGTGCTTTGCTGGGGTAAGTGTAGGTTGTGTAATTGTTTGAAAACGGGAATTAGGCACAAGCACAACCTAATTCCAAACCCAGAAAATGGAAAATAGGCACAAGCCCAACCTAATTCAAAACCGAGAAAACGGAAAATAGGCACAATCGCAACCTAATTCAAAACCGAGAAAAACGGAAAATAGGCACAATCGCAACCTAATTTCAAAATGGGGAAACTGGGTGTGCTTTGCTGGGGCAAGTGTAAGCCGCCTATGGGTGTGCTTTGCTGGGGTACGTGTAAGGTGCCTATTGGTGTGCTTTGCTGGGGTAAGTGTAGGCGGCCAATGGGTGTGCTTTGCTGGGGTAAGTGAAAGCCGCCTATGGGTGTGCTTTGCTGGGGTAAGTTTAGGTTGTGTGGTTGTGTGAAAACGGGAAATAGGCACAAGCACAACCTAATTCTAAACCGAGAAAACGGAAAATAGGCACAAGCGCAACCTAATTCAAAACCGAGAAAACGGAAAATAGGCACAATCGCAACCTAATTTCAAAATGGGGAAACTGGGTGTGCTTTGCTGGGGCAAGTGTAAGCCGCCTATGGGTGTGCTTTGCTGGGGTACGTGTAAGCCGCATATGGGTGTGCTTTGCTGGGGTAAGTGTAGGTTGTGTAGTTGTGTGAAAACGGGAAAGAGGCACAACCACAACCTGCTTCCAAACCGAGAAAACTGGGTGTGCTTTGCTGGGGTAAGTTGTAAGCCGCCTATGGGTGTGCTTTGCTGGGGCAAGTGTAAGCCGCCTATGGGTGTTCTTTGCTGGGGTACGTGTAAGGTGCCTATTGGTGTGCCAAAAAGATGGCAGGAACAAAAAATGAAGGAAAAATAGACCTGGAGAGGTAAAAAACTCGCCAAAAAAGAAAGAGAAAAAATGAAGGAACAACAGGTCCGGGTATGTCAAAAAATCCTGAAAAAAAAAAAAAAAAAAAGATGGAGAGAATGACAAAATCGAGAAGAAAGAGGGCCAAAAAGATGGCAGGAACAAAAAATGAAGGAAAAAGAGACCTGGAGAGGTCTAAAACTCGCCAAAAAAGAAAGACAAAAAATGAAGGAACAACAGGTCCGGGTATGTCAAAAAATCCTGAAAAAAAAAAAAAAAAAAAGATGGAGAGAATGACAAAATCGAGAAGAAAGAGGGCCAAAAAGATGGCAGGAACAAAAAATGAAGGAAAAATAGACCTGGAGAGGTCAAAAACTCGCCAAAAAAGAAAGAGAAAAAATGAAGGAACAACAGGTCCGGGTATGTCAAAAAATCCTGAAAAAAAAAAAAAAAAAAAAGATGGAGAGAATGACAAAATCGAGAAGAAAGAGGGCCAAAAAGATGGCAGGAACAAAAAATGAAGGAAAAATAGACCTGGAGAGGTAAAAAACTCGCCAAAAAAGAAAGAGAAAAAATGAAGGAACAACAGGTCCGGGTATGTCAAAAAATCCTGAAAAAAAAAAAAAAAAAAAGATGGAGAGAATGACAAAATCGAGAAGAAAGAGGGCCAAAAAGATGGCAGGAACAAAAAATGAAGGAAAAAGAGACCTGGAGAGGTCAAAAACTCGCCAAAAAAGAAAGAGAAAAAATGAAGGAACAACAGGTCCGGGTATGTCAAAAAATCCTTTTTTTTCCAAATTTCTTTTGCCCCCTTTTTTTCGATTTTTTATTCTCTCCATCTTTTTTTTCTACCACTCTTTCGAGTTTTTTTAACCCACTTTTTTCGAATTTGTTTTTGCTATCACTTTTTTTCTTTCCATCTTTTTTCGAGTTTTTTTCTATCACTCTTTTTTGATTTTTTATTCTCTCCATCTTTTTTTCTATCACTCTTTTTTCCAAATTTCTTTTGCCCCCTTTTTTCGATTTTTTATTCTCTCCATCTTTTTTCTATCACTCTTATTTTCGATGTTTTATTCTCTCCATCTTTTTTTTTCTCCGTCTTTTTTTCGATTTTTTTTTCTATCACTTTTTTCAATTTTTTATTCTCTCCATCTTTTTTTCTATTACTCTTTTTTCCAAATTTCTTTTGCCCCCTTTTTTCGATTTTTTATTCTCTCCATCTTTTTTCTATCACTGTTTTTTCGATTTTTTTACCCTCTTTTTTCGATTTCTTTTTGTAGCACTTTTTTCAATATTTTATTTGCTCCATCTTTTTATCACTTTTCTTTCGATTTTTTTTTCTCTCCATCTTTTTTTTCTACCACTCTTTTTCGAGTTTTTTTAACCCACTTTTTTCGAATTTGTTTTTGCTATCACTTTTTTTCTTTCCATCTTTTTTCGAGTTTTTTTCTATCACTCTTTTTTGATTTTTTATTCTCTCCATCTTTTTTCTATCAGTCTTTTTTTCGATCTTTTATTCTCTCCATCTTTTTTTTCTATCACTCTTATTTTCGATGTTTTATTCTCTCCATCTTTTTTTTCTCCGTCTTTTTTTCGATTTTTTTTTTCTATCACTTTTTTCAATTTTTTATTCTCTCCATCTTTTTTTCTATCACTCTTTTTTCCAAATTTCTTTCGCCCCCTTTTTTTCGATTTTTTATTCTCTCCATCTTTTTTCTATCACTCTTATTTTCGATGTTTTATTCTCTCCATCTTTTTTTTTCTCCGTCTTTTTTTCGATTTTTTTTTCTATCACTTTTTTCAATTTTTTATTCTCTCCATCTTTTTTTCTATTACTCTTTTTTCCAAATTTCTTTTGCCCCCTTTTTTCGATTTTTTATTCTCTCCATCTTTTTTCTATCACTGTTTTTTCGATTTTTTTTACCCTCTTTTTTCGATTTCTTTTTGTAGCACTTTTTTCAATATTTTATTTGCTCCATCTTTTTATCACTTTTCTTTCGATTTTTTTTTCTCTCCATCTTTTTTTTCTACCACTCTTTTTCGAGTTTTTTTAACCCACTTTTTTCGAATTTGTTTTTGCTATCACTTTTTTTCTTTCCATCTTTTTTCGAGTTTTTTTCTATCACTCTTTTTTGATTTTTTATTCTCTCCATCTTTTTTCTATCAGTCTTTTTTTCGATCTTTTATTCTCTCCATCTTTTTTTTCTATCACTCTTATTTTCGATGTTTTATTCTCTCCATCTTTTTTTTCTCCGTCTTTTTTTCGATTTTTTTTTCTATCACTTTTTTCAATTTTTTATTCTCTCCATCTTTTTTTCTATCACTCTTTTTTCCAAATTTCTTTCGCCCCCTTTTTTTCGATTTTTTATTCTCTCCATCTTTTTTCTATCACTCTTATTTTCGATGTTTTATTCTCTCCATCTTTTTTTTTCTCCGTCTTTTTTTCGATTTTTTTTTCTATCACTTTTTTCAATTTTTTATTCTCTCCATCTTTTTTTCTATTACTCTTTTTTCCAAATTTCTTTTGCCCCCTTTTTTCGATTTTTTATTCTCTCCATCTTTTTTCTATCACTGTTTTTTCGATTTTTTTACCCTCTTTTTTCGATTTCTTTTTGTAGCACTTTTTTCAATATTTTATTTGCTCCATCTTTTTATCACTTTTCTTTCGATTTTTTTTTCTCTCCATCTTTTTTTTCTACCACTCTTTTTCGAGTTTTTTTAACCCACTTTTTTCGAATTTGTTTTTGCTATCACTTTTTTTCTTTCCATCTTTTTTCGAGTTTTTTTCTATCACTCTTTTTTGATTTTTTATTCTCTCCATCTTTTTTCTATCAGTCTTTTTTTCGATCTTTTATTCTCTCCATTTTTTTTCTATCACTCTTTTTTTTTAAAATTTTTGCCCCCTTTTTTTCGATTTTTTATTCTCCATCTTTTTTTTATATCACTTTTTTCAATTTTTTATTCTCCATCTTTTTTTCTATCACTCTTTTTTCCAAATTTCTTTTGCTCCCTTTTTTTCGATTTTTTATTCTCTCCATCTTTTTTCTATCACTGTTTTTTCGATTTTTTTTACCCTCTTTTTTCGATTTCTTTTTGTAGCACTTTTTTCAATATTTTATTTGCTCCATCTTTTTATCACTTTTTTCGATTTTTTTTTCTCTCCATCTTTTTTTTCTACCACTCTTTTTCGAGTTTTTTTAACCCACTTTTTTCGAATTTGTTTTTGCTATCACTTTTTTTCTTTCCATCTTTTTTCGAGTTTTTTTCTATCACTCTTTTTTGATTTTTTATTCTCTCCATCTTTTTTCTATCAGTCTTTTTTTCGATCTTTTATTCTCTCCATTTTTTTTCTATCACTCTTTTTTTTAAAAATTTTTGCCCCCTTTTTTTCGATTTTTTATTCTCCATCTTTTTTTTCTATCACTTTTTTCAATTTTTTATTCTCTCCATCTTTTTTTCTATCACTCTTTTTTCCAAATTTCTTTTGCCCCCTTTTTTTCGATTTTTTATTCTCTCCATCTTTTTTCTATCACTCTTATTTTCGATGTTTTATTCTCTCCATCTTTTTTTTTCTCCGTCTTTTTTTCGATTTTTTTTTCTATCACTTTTTTCAATTTTTTATTCTCCATCTTTTTTTCTATTACTCTTTTTTCCAAATTTCTTTTGCCCCCTTTTTTCGATTTTTTATTCTCTCCATCTTTTTTCTATCACTGTTTTTTCGATTTTTTTACCCTCTTTTTTCGATTTCTTTTTGTAGCACTTTTTTCAATATTTTATTTGCTCCATCTTTTTATCACTCTTCTTTCGATTTTTTTTTCTCTCCATCTTTTTTTTCTACCACTCTTTTTCGAGTTTTTTTAACCCACTTTTTTCGAATTTTTTTTTGCTATCACTTTTTTTCTTTCCATCTTTTTTTTCTATCACTCTTATTTTCGATGTTTTATTCTCTCCATCTTTTTTTTCTCCGTCTTTTTTTCGATTTTTTTTTCTATCACTTTTTTCAATTTTTTATTCTCCATCTTTTTTTCTATCACTCTTTTTTCCAAATTTCTTTTGCCCCCTTTTTTCGATTTTTTATTCTCTCCATCTTTTTTCTATCACTGTTTTTTCGATTTTTTTTACCCTCTTTTTTCGATTTCTTTTTGTAGCACTTTTTTCAATATTTTATTTGCTCCATCTTTTTATCACTCTTCTTTCGATTTTTTTTTCTCTCCATCTTTTTTTTCTACCACTCTTTTTCGAGTTTTTTTAACCCACTTTTTTCGAATTTTTTTTTTTA
>JAOPHQ010006220.1:0-17500 GCA_030340625.1 Merluccius polli
GGCCCCTGGCGGAGGGGACAGATGGTACGTTTGTTCCTGCGCAACCGGAACCATGGGAGATGCCATTACCCTGGGATCTCTGCCAGATACACACGCTGCTGCTTCCGATCACACACGCCAACGAGACAGGGCCAGGGAGTGTGTGTGTGTGTGTGCGTGCGTGCGTGTGCGTGCGTGTTGTGTGTGTGTACACGTGTGCGTGTGTTGTGTGTTTGTATTTATGATTCAAACGGGGAAGGATTGCATAGGATATGTGCACTATTTTTTTTCTTGCTTAATAGTCGATGCGGAGGCATGTCTGGTAGAAGGATGGTGTGTTTTGTATGTGTTTGTGTGTGGTGTGTATGTGTGTGTGTGTGGTGTGGAGCAAGAGAGGGCAGGGCAGAGGGATGATTGTGACTCCAGAGTTAAACATGCTAACTGCTGTAAAAACAGATCTTGGGACATTTCCATGGCAAAGGCAGAAAAGGGAAGTTGACTGCACACTGCTCACTCCGCAGGACGCGAGTCTTTGAATCTCCGCTCGGAAAGTTTTTTTTGTTCGCCGCTCACCCGCTCGTTCGCTAACTCACCCCATCTCTCTCCTCTCTCTCTCTTTCTCCCTCTGCTCTCCTTATCAATTTTTCAACAATCTGTTAGCTGAAGTCCCCCCCCCCCCACTCCACACACACACACACACACCACCCGGTGCTGCCAGCCGGGATAAAGCGTCAGGTGCGCGAGCCCATTTCGCCCCCTCCCCCTCCCACCCCGCACTCCCCTTCCCCTCCCCTCCCTCATGCTGTACTCCCCTCACCCACCCACCCAACAAATCCCACCATCTGGAGAACCTGCTCACCACGCCCCCCGCCAGACACCACGCACTCCCATGTACCCCCTCCACAGGTCAGATCAATGTCACGGCCGCTGGAAAGCCAGGGAGGGAGAGACAGAGACAGAGACACAGAGACACAGAACACAGAGAAGAGAGAGAGGGAGAGAGAGGGAGAGGAGAGAGAGAGGAGAGAGAGAGATGATGGTTTTGTTGTATCAGGCAGAGGGCTCACCTGTCTCTGGTCCAGGGACCGCCCCTGACAAGCCACTTAGTCTTGAGTAATCTCTCTGTCACTGTTACTGATGAGCTGCCCTTCAGATCCACCAGAGAGGGAGGAGGAGGGAGGGAAGAGAGGGAGAGAGAGAGAGGCCAATTGTACCACTGCTAAAGTGAAGCATTACCACCGCAGATTGACCCCCCCCTCCAACCCACTCATCATTTAGGGGTGTGTGTGAGAGAGAGAGAGAGAAGAGGGAGAGGGGAGAGAGGGGAGAGGAGAGAAGCCAATTGTACCACTGCTAAAGTGAAGCATTAGCCACCCCCCCCTCCAACCCACTCATTCATTTAGGTGTTGTGTGTGTGTATGTGTGTGTGATTCCCCCTGCATAATGTATTAGCGTTAGAGTAATATGGGTTTTTTGTTATGGGGATGTATTAACTTAGTAGGCGGATGGATTGTGTGGCGATTTGGTGCACAAGCACATACGGGATAGCATGTGACCGAGGCAGGGAGAGAAAGAAAGACAGACATGAAGACGCAGACGGCAGGTAGGAAAGAAGGAAGGAAGACAGAAAGGAAGGAAGGAAGGAAGGAAGAAGGAAGGAAGAAGGAAGGAAGGAAGAGGGAGGAGAGGGAGGGAGGAGGGAGGAGGAGGAGAAGGAAGAAGGAAGAAGGAAGGAAGGAAGAAGAAGAAGAAGGAAGGAAGGAAGAAGGAAGGAAGGGAGGAGGGAGGGAGGGAGGAAAAAACAGACTTGACATCAGAAATGCAGAAAGAAAGAGAAGAAAAGAAAGAGAGGTTAGAGAGAGACAGAGAGAGAGACAGACAGAGAGAGACAGAGAGAGAGAGAGAGAGCTCCCGCTCCGCCCCAGGGTGTTTCTCCAGCAGCTGTCAGCTCCTTTACACCTGTGCCGTGTTGTAAAAAAGCCCCACGTCGAGACTCTGACATCTTTCACCGCTGTAAGCAATTTCACACTCAGTCTGGCTCTTGGCCTGCGCCCACCCTCAAATTTTTTTTTTTTAAATGATAGCCTCACTAAACATAGGTACCCTGCGCACACACACATGCACACACTCACACACAGGCACAAACACACATTCGGAGACGCAACACACGCACACACATATTCAGATGCACACATGTTCAGAGTTCTCAGACACACACACGACACCACACACAGCACACACAAGCACCACACACGTTCAGACACACCACACACCCCACAACACACATACTCTTTAATCACATCGGCTTGCAGCCGGTCCTGAATGCTAAGTGGGTGCTGAGTATGAAAACTGTATGGTGGAGAACATTCGACAGCGAGTATGGTTATTAAAACGGTATCCTTTGATCCCCCTTTACCATCGCTGCTCTGCTTTCAAATGAGAAAGGGGAACATAAAAGCCAGAAAGAGGGCCAGGGAGAATACCGTTGATGAAATATCAAGATTGACTCGGCGTGAAAAATGTACCAAGGTGAAGTTATGGTAACCGATATGTATGTTTCTCTCATCTAGATTTCGGAGGTGACTCTAGAATTTACGATATCAATTAATTATCTAAAATGATCCTCAAATTTTTGGTTTAACTTCAGGTAAATAGGTAAATAAATTTTTTTCCCCCCCCCCCCCCAACATTTGTGACAAGCTTTTTCGTCGACGAATGCAAAGACTTTTCCGTGGCCTGGCAGCTCCTCCGAGGGCGGGCCGGCGGCGGCGCCGATTCACGTAGAGGAGTCAAAAGGAGTCGCCCGTTAAGCACGAACCAATCGCCTGCCGCGGAGCAAACGAGCAACGCCACATCAAAGGGCAACACCCTGGTGCGCTTCGCATAAATTACCAGCCTCTGTCGACGACAACCGGGCTCCGCGCCCTGCCAATGTCCCGCTACGACAAACATGTCCTATCTAGGGGATGTCACAGTCTCGCTTCTCACACACACACCACACACACACACACACCACACACAGGAACACACACACACACAAGGGTAATGATACACATTTTTGTTGTTGCCAGGAAACGGACTCCGGGGTGTATACCTGCGTTGCTTCCAGCTCCAGCGGAGAGACGAGTTGGAGTGGAGTACTTACAGTCAAAGGTAGACATTCCCCTGTGTGCGTCTTCATACACATTTCGACACTTCACACGTCTGAGCAATGGCAGCCATTAGCCTCCATTTGAAATATGTTAAAACGGTTTGTTTGTCTGGTGCTTGAAATCTGGTTCTGGCAATACTGTGTGTTTCATCTAATGAAGTGTAATAATGCGAGTGATCTTAAAAACTATGTATATGCATAATTAATTCAGTTCTAACCACAATATGTACCTGTTCATTTATTATATCCAAAACCCTTCCAAACACCCCGGTTTGATCAAATACTGTGATACCGTGTGAATATTTGATATATGTAAACGTAAATCTTAAGCCAATCCTAAGAAAAGCTGTTAAACCCCCCCCCCCCCCCCCCCCCCCCCCCACACACAGCTCAGCCTATTAAAGTATTTCCAGACATGGTATTTCTAAAAGCAACGCTACACATAACTGTACAAATGTGAGGCAAAAGACGCGCCAAGTGAAAGCTATCACGCTGTTCTTGCAGCTCTTTTGAAGCCAAGCTAACACGGTTATCCCGCAGCGAAGCAGATAGAGAGGGAGAGAGAGAGAGAGGGGGGGGGGGAGGGAGAGGGAGAGAGAGAGACTGAGAGAGAGAGAAAGAGAGAGAGAGACAGACAGAGAGAGAGAGAGAGCTGCCAGTCAAGTGAAACGTACATGCTCTGTGACCCTCGAGGCGTTGCTCCATGAAGTCTCTGTGCGAGCCATTAGTCTGAAAGCATATCAAAATAAGTCAATCCCAGTGAGAAGTCATTATCTGTGCGCAACAGAACGACACAGAGAAATCTGTTGGAGGAGGAAGGCATGGCAGAGCGTTGGGTAACAGGCGGCGGGGCTCTGTTTTGAGTTGGCGCTATAATAGCTGGTGAAATATAAATTAAAACCACTTTTAGCTGAAGGTTGAAGTGTGCGGGGGAACACAGAGCGGACAGACCTACTTCCCGCCCCTCAGTTTCACATGATGTCATGCACTTTCAGTGATGCCATCTTGGTACCTTTTCACCATTATTAGAGCCCTCCTATTGGTCTACACCACAATGCTATATTAATAATAATAACAATAATAACAATAATAATAATAATACTAATAATGAATTATTCAATAATAATAACATAACATTTTATGTCATTAAGGACCAAGGTGGCAGCTTGGATTGTACTTCAGATCACACAATTGAAAGCTTCCTAAATGATCCTAACACAGTGCTTCTCAAATGGGGGTACTTTGAAGGATTGCAGGGCGTACTAGAAAAATGTAAAAATAAATCTGAATCTGAACACCACTTTAATCGAATTATGTACATCTGAATGCTTACATACAAGGTCGGTTAATCTTTCTCGTGAACGGCAACGATCATAAGTGAAGCACAACTCCACTGTAAGTGTTCACCCCCAACTGTTTAATGTTTAATATTTAATGTTTAATGTTTAATGTGTTGTGCTGGTAAAGGGGTACTTGGCTGAAAAACGTATCTTAGAGGGGGGCACAAAATCGTTTGAGAACCACTGCTCTGAACATAACGTCAATAATAGCTAATAATAAAGTTAATAATAATAGACATTAAAAGACATTACACATACGTCTGGACACACACACACCTGTGATACACTCACCCAACAGCCTGGCATCGCTCACCCACACTACCACTCACCCTCCTTCCTCCCCCATGTGTCCCCCCCCAGAGAGCGCCGACCAGTCGGGATCCCAGAACGCGGAGCCCTTCCAGCTGCCCGGCCCGCCCCACAAGCCCGTGGTGACGGACGTGACCAAGGCCAGCGTGACGCTCACCTGGCAGCCCAACGCCCACGAGGGAGGGGCCGACGTCACCTCCTACATCGTGGAGGCCTTCAGGTGAGGCGTCTCCGGCGGGTGTCGATGGCTGGAGGGGAGGGTGGGGTCGGAGGAGGAGGAGGAGGAGGAGGAGGAGGAGGAGGAGGAGGTGCTGGGGTGGTGGTGGTGGTGGTGCTGGGGTCGGGACTAAAGTATAATTTGCCAAACTAATGCAGTCTGGCAGGCAGGGTCGAGTCGCGCATGGAAGGACACAGATAGGCGTGCACACACACACACACACACACACACACACACACAGAGAGGCGCACACTGCTGTCAACAGCTATTCCTCTTCTATCCGAGGCTGTTGCGTCAGCAATATTCCCGTAGCTGCTTTGTAAGCGAGGCTCGTGAAAAAGGCTTACACACACACACACACACACACACACACACACACACACATATGCGTCTATAAATGCCCCTCCTATGTATCTGTCTCTATCGCTATCACAGCTTTCTCTCCCTGACAAACACACACACACCCACCCACACACACACGTGTTTCTTTGCGTTCACGTGCAATGTCTCTCTATCCATCTCTCTCTTTCTTTTCTGCGACCCTCTCTCTCGCTCTCGCTCTCCCACTCACTCGCTAACTCTCATACACACATAAAGTGTATCCATCTATACTCGCCGCTCTCAGCTCTCTCTATACATCTCTATATCCATCTTTTTCTCACTCATACCCATTTTCATACACATTCACGCACATCCATCCATCGCTACTATGCCCTTGTAATCTTTTTCCATCCATCTCTGTATAACTCGCTCTCTGTCACACACACACACAACACACACATGGATACATTTAAAGATGTGTAATTGCATGCCAGCACAAACAGACCGAAGCCATTCTGTCACGTTTTGTAGGGGCTCTAAATATGCAAATGAATGCAGTAGCAGTAGGGAAGGAGGCAAGGGGACATTTGGACTCACTGGCACCGCTCGGATTAATTACAGAGAGGGAAAAAAAAAACTTGGGAGTTGCAGGCAAGACAAAGACGATAAGAAGATTTAATGTGGAAAACAAACGTCCTCTTAGTTACAAAATAAATTGATAAAGGTCTTGGGTCTTCCCAAGCTCCCCGCTCGTCACGCCTCCAGCAGGAGAGCAGCGCCCGCCGAGGACCAGAGAGTAGCATTGATTCATTGCAGGATGGCCAAAGGGTTACAGCACAGTAGTCTTTTCCATTTACATGCCTGAGGTAGACTGGTGGTGGTGGTGGTGGTGGTGGGTGGGGGAGGGGTTGTGTGTGTGTGTGTGTGTGTGTGTGTGTGTGTGTGTGTGTGTGTGTGTGTGTGTGTGTGCGTTTGCAAGGCATGTGTGAGTTTTAGTACTGGTGTGGGTTTTAAGCCGGATGTGGGAATGTCTGGGATCACCCTGACATTCCCAAGCGAGACCCCCAATCAATTTCCCTCGTTTCGAAGCAGCGTGGTGGACCTGCAACACACTTATGGACTTGTTTCTTCCCTATTTTTTTTACCCCCTAAGTATTAACTGTGAAGGTCAGAGGTAGAGACAGTTTTCCATCACCCGTTACACATCCCCCCCCCCCGCCCAGCTCCCGCCCCCGAGGGAACGTCTCTTAAACTGTCATGCGAATGGTTGGACAGGCCTTGGTGAATGCTACTCAAGCATGGTGTCAATAAATTCATAGTGAAAACCATGGCGAGAAACGGCAAGGGAGCAAGCTGTGTGTGTGTGTATGTGTGTGCGTACATGCATGTGTGTGTGTGCGCGTGCGTGCATCATCCATCAGAAGGCCTAGTCAGTTCCAGCATTTCCTGTTGGCAGCTGCGTGCTTCACAAGCTTCATTATGTTATTCATCAACAAAGAACGAGAGTCATTGTTGGATCGTTTTCCAGAGGGTCTTATGGTTCAAACGGCAAACTTTATAAAAACAACGCCACACACTTTGCTCACATCTGCCATTGTTTTGTTGTTTTGTTCTGACACTGCAGTAAAAAAAAAAGTACATGACATCCAGGGCCAGAAATAGATGCTTTTTGTTGCCTTGAGATCTTTCAGACGTTTGGTTAATTGTGCACTGTGCATATTTTAATCAGCGCTGGGACGCTGGCTTGAGCGCATCTTGTAATGTGGATTTGAAAAAACCTGCAGTGGCTCAGCCACCAGTTTACTATCTCGTCTCAAATGGTAGAACACAATATTTATTTTGTTTTCTGTAATGTAAACACAAATGAGATTTATATTAAAAAAAAAAAATAAACATGAAAATTAATTCACTCGCTGACTTTGACGTAGAAAACTTGAATGTCCTCCGGCAATTTGTGGTACAGCACAGAACATATGAACACATTACAAGCACGTCAAATAAGCAAAAACAACAATAGTGCAAAATAATCTATAGCAGCCATCGTAAATAAACATCACAGTCCAGGCAGGCATTTAAAGTGCATGTATATCAACAATTGTAATGTACCAAGTGTCAGTCCCTTTGAATAAAAAGCCTCCACTAAATGGCTAAATAGTAAGTCGTAAATCCTTTTGTTGTCCCATTCCAGCCAATCAGCTGGCAGCACCTGGCAGACCGTGGCGGACAATGTGAAGATGGAGACGCACACGATCACAGGCCTGTTTCCCAACACCATTTACCTGTTTATCGTGCGCGCCGTCAACGCCTACGGACTGAGCGACCCCAGCCCCATCTCCGAACCTGTCCGCACTCAAGGTCGGTGGTGCATATATCTGTTTGCTTTGCTCATGTTAAAACAAACAGCGAGCCTCATAGGTCCCTTGCAAATGTATTTCGAGGTAGTTCTAGTTGAACTAATACGTGGTTTGTTTTTGCTGAAAAAATGTTAACATTAGTTTACAAAACCTTGACAGCTTTACCCTGATGGAGAACAGAGAAATTGTTGCAACATAAAAACATAGAAAAACAAGAAGTCCACCCTTAGATTTCGATGTGTTATCTTAGTTTTGACTGGGCCTTTTGGCGTTCAATATTCAGTTGAAGATTATGATTCAAAGTAGCCCTGAGAAGAAGCCATGGTCTGTATGTGTCTCACAAGTCATGCGCGGTTAAAGTTAGCGAGCCCCACTGTGGCACAGCAAACACAATGCTGATGGTTGTTGTTGTTGTTTGTTTTCCTCTCCACCAGATGTGAGCCCCACGGGTCAGGGAGTGGACCACAAGCAGGTCCAAAGGGAGCTCGGCGAAGTGGACGTCCAACTTAAAGAGCCCGTCTCGCTCACCGCCGGCGCCATTCAGATATCCTGGACAGTGAGTCTCTCTCTCTCTCTCTCTCTCTCTCCCTCTCTCTCTCTCTCTCTCTCTCTCTCTCTCTCTCTCTCTCTCTCTCTCTCGCTCATTCACACATACACACACACACACACACTTATGTGTTACCCATGTGTACTGCTGTAATTTTCCTACCCGCTAAAAGATTTTCATATTCATGGTGGTTATCAGCATGTAAATGAAAGCAAACAACCTGCGCGACAGATGTAGCAGCTCGCGGTTGAGGACTTGTCAATTATTTGCTCCGCATGATTTGGCGCGATTTGCACTGGTGTCTGGTGTGTCAGGCCTCTCATGCCCATCAGTTGTATTGCATTATGTATGTGTGCTCCTGTGCTGTGGAAACACATAGGCAATCTCTGAATAGATGTCTTGCTTCCCAAAATGTACTTTGAAATGCTACTGAGCTTATATGTGTGTGTCTATATACGTGCAGCAATCTCATTTACGGTGGCACGGTGGTTAGCGCAGGCTGCCTCACAGCAGGAAGGTCCTGGGTTCGAACCTCAGGGGGCGGGAGTTGGTTTCCAGGCGCTACCCTTGTGGCAGGCAGCCCACTGCTCCAAGCATAGGATGGGTTAAATGCAGAGGATTAATTTCCCCATGGGGATTAATAGAAGTATATCATTATTATGTAACACGTTACACTTTACAATAAGGGTACATCCATTCATTAACATTAGTTAATGCATCAATAAGCGTTAACCAGCACAGTTAACGGACAGTTAACTAATGTGTCTAGTAAACATTTACTCATGGTGTTCTCATTAATTAAGGTATTCATTCATACATGATTCATTAGTTTATAAAGACGTGCTCCACAGACGTGAGGCACTCTGCATAATAGACAGTGAACACGCTGCATTGACGAGGCTGTCTGTGTGCACGGCATCACACACCTGAGCTGCTGCAGTTCAGCGAGGCAGCCCTGAGGTAACCAGTGTGTCCCCAGCGTAAGCGTTTCCTCTCCCAGCAAACGGTGCTGAATATGTTATTGAATATGTATTTTAAGTTTTAATATCTCACTCCTTCTGTATTTTAAGTTTTAATGTCTCGCTCCATGGATCCTCGATTCTGCTGTTTGTGTGTGTGTGACTACGTGTGCAAGGGTAGCATCTTTATAAGCTACTAAATAATGTATAAATTAATACCTTAGTTAACACCATTAGTAAAAGATTAGACACATTAGTTAACTGTTAATTAACTGTTAGTTAATGCCTATTACTGCATTAACTAATGTTAATTAATTGACCCTTATTGTAAAGTGTTACCATTATTATTATTATTATTACCATATCATTATTATTAATTTAGTCCACATTCAAATGTTTGCTTGCTCACGTCTTCAGCGGTCCTGAACAAACCCCTCTCTCTCCTCGTCTTCCTCTGCTCTCCTCATCTTCCTCTTCTCTCCTCGTCTTCCTCTTCCCCTCCAGGTGGACCGACAGTCCCAGTATGTGCAGGGCTACCGCCTCCTCTACCGGCCCAGCGGCGGCGCCTGGGTGCTGCAGGACGTCAACTCGCCGTCGGAGCGCTCCGCCGTGCTCGGCGACCTGCTCAAGGGCACCAAGTACGAGTTCAAGATCCGGCCGTACTTCGACGAGTTCCAGGGCCGGGACAGCCGCCTGCTGGCGATGCGCACCCCGGAGGAAGGTGAGGAGACAGGGTTTTTTGGCATTGGGTTCACAGTCATTTCATCATCATCGTCATCATCATCGTCGTCATGAAGCTGTGTGGTCTCATGAAACGAAACAGCATTTTTATACCAATTTCATCCATTATCGTGTCGCCGTACCAGGCTGCGCTGCTTTGCATTGTAGACTTGGGTCTAGGCAGGGTCCTTGAGTGATCTGGGCCTGATAAGTGATTTATCCCACCTAACGCTCCACCGCATACCCTGAGTTGTCCACTTCGCGGACGAAATGGACCCCAAGGCTGTTAATTAGACAGCAAGACACACTCGAGAGATTTTTACCACCTGATGAGTTTAACCAGACACATACAATAACAAAACAAGTTAGAATCACTCAGATTTGTTACAAACTTTAAAATACTAATAAAGTGATACTTGACAAGATGCGGTGTGAAGCCCTCTGTTTGTTTTGCAGACAAGAGGTGAGGCAGGCAGTGATGCAGGAAGCACAGATAACACAGAGAGAGGAGGAACAGAGCCGGTAGGAACAGAGAGAGGAGACAGAGAGAGGAGGAACGGAGAGAGGAGAGACAGAGAGAGGAGGAACGGAGAGAGGAGAGAGAGGAGAGACAGAGAGAGGAGGAACGGAGAGAGGAGAGACAGAGAGAGGAGAGACAGAGAGAGGAGGAACGGAGAGAGGGGAGACAGAGAGACGACAAACGGAGAGAGGAGAGACAGAGAGAGGACAAACAGAGAGAGGAGAGACAGAGAGACGACAAACGGAGAGAGGAGAGACAGAGAGAGGAGAAACGGAGAGAGGAGAGACAGAGAGAGGAGAAATGGAGAGAGGACAAACGGAGAGAGGAGAGACTTATATTATTAGTGGGCTAGCTAGGTAGTGATGTGATTTATAGTTTTTATAATATTCAACTTTTAATAGTTTTGTTTCTCTCATTGAAATGCATTGCTGAATGCTCAGTTCTTAGAGTGATGGCAGGTTTGTTTTTTTTAAATACTCACAATTTGTAAACTGCTGCTGCTCCTACAGTTTTTATACTATACTGTATAAACATTCACATTTACATATCTCACACACTCACATTTAAATATCTAAGCGATGTGATTTATAGTCTTTAAGCTTTAGTAATTTGTTTGAGAGCCATGCTCCCCATACACATACATTGCGGTTAAGAATTCCACTCTAGATGCAGTTTATAATTTCACATTTTGTACTACTGGTTGTTTGTACTTCATTCTACAAATAAATGAACTCATATTCTGAATATCATTTTTTTTACCGGTATGTCGTGGTCCGCCTTACCTTGATCACAGAATTCATAGTTTACCCACCTCTTGTTTTACCACTACACCCCTGGTTATGACCGAGTTTAAGTTGGGTTATTACTCTACAGTTTAAAGTAACTTTTAGAGAGCTGGCAAAAAGTGACTCAACTCATCGACTGAAAATTACTTCAGATTGATTACATTGGCTAGTTTAATTACTCTATAATAAAGTCTAATATGAATAGATGTATTCGGAAGTCAAGCCACTTCATCACGCTACAATGGCTAAATTATAATTATAGTGATTATAATTACTATATAATAACAAATAATTGTTTTGCATATATAGTACCTGCTGGGCTGTGCCAGCTATTTTTGGTTCAACTATGGAGTTGAACCTGTTGATGATATCTTCCCTTATATGACCACCGCCCTCCTTTTCTTTAAAAGCCCCGAGTGCCCCTCCCCGCGCGGTTACCGTGGTGACGGTGAAGCTGGGCAACAGCTCCAGTGTCAGCGTCACCTGGGAGCCGCCTCCCAGCGACATGCAGAACGGCATCATCCAGGATTACAAGGTAGGAGGACCGCATCCAGAGCACAGCTCATCTGCGTGTTTGTTGATGATGTGTTTGTAATTCATGTCTCTTCCTTGTGCCGATACAAAAACAGCATGTTGTGGATAATAAACCGGGCGGGATGGTACGGTGTCTCGGGTGCTCGACTCCCAGCCGAAAGGTACTGGGTTCGATCTCCGATGTCCTCAGCATACCTGTAGGCGTCCTTAAGCAAGATGGCGAAACCCCCTACCTGCTTCTTAATGACCCTTAGTCTCTTTACGATTCAACACAAAACAATGAATGGTAAATAGATGGAGATAGCTTAACCTATCAACGCTACAACAAGAGACAAAGAGCACTAGCATCACACACAGCCACTCTATTTCTGAAAAAAAGACCAACCGCCACTTTTTAACAGGTGTGGTGCGTGGGCGTCCCGACGGACAACCAGACGCGCTACTTCATCAACAAGACGGTGGAAGGCACCACTCTGTCCACGGTGCTGATGGGCCTGATGCCCGGCGTCCTGTACCAGGTGGAGGTTGCCGCGGTGACCGGCGCCGGCATCGGCACCCGCAGTCAGCCCGTGTCCGTCCTCATCAGTGAGTCTCCGATTAAGAGAAGTGGAATCGGAAAAAAAGGACTGTTGACGCAACGTTGTTGTACATTTAATGAGTTTTTTTCATTAGTAAAATTATTGTAGACTGAAAAAAGACCTCATGTAAATCCTATTGCTCCTCCCTTAATCGTATCCCATCCATGTCACCTCCTCTCCGACCTCCAGAGCTGCCGTCCGAGCAGGCGGGCGCGCCCGGTGGCGGTAGCGGCGGCGGCGGTGGTGGCGGTGGAGCCGACGGCAACGCTCCCAGCACCAACGGCGACGGCGAGGAGAGCAGCGTGAGCCTGGCGGAGCAGATCACCGACGTGGTCAAGCAGCCGGCGTTCATCGCGGGCATCGGTGGCGCCTGTTGGGTCATCCTCATGGGCTTCAGCGTGTGGATCTACTTCCGCCGCAAGAAGAGGAAGGAGCTGAGCCACTACACCGCCTCCTTCGCCTACACCCCCGCCGGTGAGAGCGTTGAGGGTGGTGCTGGGTTGGGTTGGTTTGGGTTGGTTTGGTTTTCGTTGGATTGGTTTGGGTTTGTTTGGTTTGGGTTGGGTTGGGTTGGTTTGGTTTTCGTTGGATTGGTTTGGGTTTGTTTGGTTTGGGTTGGTTGGGTTGGTTTGGGTTTATTTGGTTTGGGTTTATTTGGTTTGGGTTGGTTGGGTTGGTTTGGGTTTGTTTGGTTTGGGTTGGGTTGTTGTTTAGCTACAGCATCAGTGTTGGTTAGTTTGTGGATTTAATTTGTTGGTTATTGTTTTGTTGTGTTTGTATTGTGGTGATTGGGGTTAATATAATATCTAGCAGCGTGCCTCTTATTGTCTGTGGACGTTCGGTCTGTTGTTTGTCTTGATGCTAATTGTCTTTCTGGCAGATTCTAGAAAAAAATCAATCCCTAAAATCACAATCAGTTCTCATTGCCAATGTAGTTGGCAAAAGTCCTGTCATTGCTGAGTAATGGTTTCGTGCTTAATATATGCACATACTAACATCTTAACACAAATGCAGTATTTCCTTAGGCAGGTAAAGCAGACAGCAAAAACTACTCATTCATAAAATGAATTATTGAGCTTTATATTCGTTCGCTCGAGGCTGAAAACATTTTCCAAAGAAAAACTTTTAAACAAAGCAATATGTGTTCATCAAGAAAGAGTACAAGTGGTGGATGTGGCCTTTGTTGCCTTTGTTTCAGACTGAAGCTGAAAAACTAAAGTTTGGAGTTTATTTGTCTTGACTTTGTTCTCGCTTTTCTCTGCAGTTGGTTTCCCACATGGAGACGGATCAGGGCTCAATGGAAGGTAAATATTCCTATATTATCTAATACTCTAAATATGCATATACATCAATCTCACATCTTGAACTTGATTTCATCTAAAATACTGCTATTGTTGTATTTTTGGGAGAAAATACAAAATGTGTCTCCATAAAATATACATGATTATTACGCAACATTGTTGAATACTTGATTCTGATTGGTCAATTACAGCATTCAAAGGTCAGTTATTACTGAATAGCAGGCCGCTGCTATGAATAGCAGACAAACATTGATTTTAATTTAACCCTTCATTTTTTAATCAATAAAATTTTTTTTTTTTTGTTATAATTTGTGTCAAATTATCGATTTCTTTGGTAAGTAGTAAGTAAGTAGTAAGTAGCCGTGTAATGAGCGGGATACTGTATAGCAAGCCGGTCATTATTGCGAAATGGTCTTGAATTAGCTAACATATGAATGAACCTGCCATTGTGTCCGTCCAGGCCTGGCATCCTGGCTGGGAGCATGGGGAACCACCCCTGGCTGGCCGACTCCTGGCCCACCACCACCAACCTGGTCCACAACAGCAAGGAAGCTGTCAACTGCTGCACCGCCAAACACGACTCCACCGACAGATACTACAACGGTAGGAGTAGGAGGCTCTGTGTTCACGTCTTAATGCATGAATTACGTCTTCTGTTTCGCGTCGTTGAGCCACTGCCTTACATTGCAAGGCAAGTTGCTCAACGATAGGAAACAACAAAATAAGGATATTCATTTGAATAAATGTGTTATTGTTGAGCAAATGTCTGGCACTTTAATTCACTGTTTAATGAAGTTTTATCTATCTATCGAATTCTCATCAGCCCAATAATGTTTCAGAAAGGATACTTACCCCTGCCCACCCTATTCATATGAATTACAGTCAAAAAACACAAAAGAAAATCTTTATTATTAACTGATATCCCTAATTCTGTTATTTCTCAATAGCAGACCATTGCTATTTCTAACTGTAGACTCTGACATTTCTTTCTAGTGGAAGCAATACAATCATTTTTAAATCAATAAAATCATTTTGTTGTTGTATTTCTTTAGTAAGTAGCCGTGTAATAAGCGGGATAATCTACAGATAATGACCGGTTCGCTGTACGTTATCCCTTACACATCCTCCACCACCTTCCTCCACCCAGAGGCCGGCATCTCCAACTACCTGACTCAGACGGAGAAGTGCAGCCTGGGCGACTCCACCGAGGGGCCCATCTACAGCACCATCGACCCCACGGGGGAGGACCTGCACAGTTTCCACGGCTACGGCCAGCACGCCACGCCCTACGCCTCCACCTCCATCACGCCGTACGCGGCCCAGAACCCGGAGCTCGGCCAGACGCAGCATCAGCAGCAGCAGCAGCACCAGCAGCTCCAGCCGGAGGAGGGACACTGGGCCACGCAGCCGGGCCCCTCGGGGGCCCAGTACGCCCTGCCAGACCGCTGCAGTGGTAAGCAGCCCCGGATACCATGTGGCATGGAGAGGGTTTTTACTAGAGTTGACTTAAAAAGGGTTCACATATTGCTACACATTGTGTTTCTTAAAGGAGAAACAAACGTTTTACATCTGTTCCTTAGTGTCTTTTATGTCTAGGGTTTGTCGATACCCAGCCCAAAGGTTCTGGGTTCGATCCCCAATGTACGGGTATAGTCAGGTTCACAATGTCCTGATTGCAACCTTCGTTCAAAATCTTTATAAACTATACATTTTTGGAAAGTTTCGAGTGTGACGAAGCCCGAAACCGATCTTTCCATTTATTTCAAAGTCTCTGTGGTGGCCATATTGGACTTTCAAAATGGCCACCACCCATAACTTGTTTTTAGCTGGTTTGTGAACTAACCTGTAGGCGTCCTTGAGCAAGATGCCCCAACCCTTACCTGCTCCTTAATGACACGTATCTGAATTCAGTGTTAGTTGCTTTGAATAAAACCGTCTGCTAAATGACAAAATAGTAGAGGGTAAATACAAAAATATGGCACAAGTAAAATATACATGCATAAAAAATTCAGTCATCCTCAGAGGAATTGGCTCGACCATGACAGTGTCTGTGTGTCCCTGTGTGTTCTTCTGAAGGCAAGCCCAAGCAGAAGCCCATGGGCAAGGCAGTAAAGACCCCCTCCCTGTCCTGGACCGAAGCCCTGCCGCCGCCCCCGCCAACCGAGGAGCTGGACCCCTGTGTCTTGCAGGACCCCCCGGAGCTGGAGGACATGGAGATAGGGTGAGTCACACACACACACACACACACACACACATACACACAAACCCAACACACACACACGCAGTTCTTTGATTAAGTCTTTCCTTAAAAGTCATTTTGGTTGACCCGCCCCAGGAAGCGAGTCTATTTCAACTTTGAGCCCAACGTTTCCGTTGCCCTCTGGCTTGGAGACAACTCAATTACCTTTATCCCCGCGCCGTCGCCTTGGATATTTAGTTACGTCCTCACAACAGGCGGTTGGAAATGCTATTAACCGTGTCCCGCGTCTCCTGACACCCTCTCGCTCTGCCCCCCTCCTAACTGAATTATCATTCGATAATGCAGTCATCTCCCCCGACCGCTACGCAACGCGGACACTAGCGTCGCCGGTGGCTAGCCGCTCTCCCATGAAGTCCCATTAGAACACGATTAAAACGCCGAAAATAGATCAGCGCCGGCGTCCGCGGCGACACCGGTGTCGAAGCAGGCGTCGACAAGGTCTTCGCGCCCTTCACGCCGAACGCGAAACGGGGATCACGGACGCGCGCAAAGAAACACACAGAATACACTCGGTTATTGTTTTCAAGCCGGGTATGGGGGAAAACAAAACGGCGGAACCGCATCAGCTAGTCTCTGACCCCGCGTCTTCCCCCCCCCCCCCCCCCTCCCACGCACAGCTCGGACGAGGAGGAGTGGTGTCCACCGCTGCCGGAGAGGACCTACCTGATGGAGGGCTGCGGCGGCGACGTGGGCGTGGGCGCAGGGTCGCCGCACGCCAACGCCTGCTCGCCGGCCACCTCCTACAGCCACCAGTCCACCGCCACGCTCACCCCCTCCCCCCACGAGGAGAGCCGAGCCCCCCACGACGCGCCCCACTTTAACCAGCTGGACGGACAGCAGCTGGCACGGTACGTACCGCCAGCTATTTAGGACGGATTACATGGGAAAAACTGAGGAAGCCGCTGACTTTTATCGTGTTTTTTTTTTGGGACACGTTTTTAGGCATTTGTTAGAAATGGAGACATGGGAGAGGCGTTGGAATAGGTTGGAACGAGGTTGTTTGTTTTATTGTTGGTAAACTCGCTGGGCTTTGTTGCAGAACTGTGTTTTTATCATTAGTACTTTCATATTTGTTTTGTTTGATTGCAATTCATCCGGGAATTCATTAGTATTTATATTTTATTATTTTGGTGCCACATGTTCAAGGGGGGGGGGGTGGATATTTTATGTGTATTCATTGTGTTGTTTCAATCCTGCTTTTCTGCTTTTTTATTTTGATTTTTTTTTGCTTTCTCCAATTGGTAGAAGGAGGTTACCCTGCAGCCCAGTGCCGGTGCCCCAGGTCCCGGGGCCCCCCCTCACCCAGTCCGACCCCAACCTGAGCGTGGGCCCCTACTGCCAGAGCCCTGCCCACCGCAACCCCCACAGCCCCGGCGGTACCCTGGAGGGCAGTGAGAGCAGCCCCGCCACTCCTGGTGAATAATAACTTAATATTAATGATATACTTGTGATCATGGCAATATATGGATTTTTTCAAATTAAAAGTACAACTCACCACTTACACACAGTGAACGTGTGTACATAAATGTCTAAGCGAGACATAGAGCAGAGAGGTTTCACACAGGCAGTAAAACTAAAACATATATAGCATATAGATAAAGCCATGTAAAAGCATCATCGGGGAA
>JAOPHQ010006220.1:22500-24314 GCA_030340625.1 Merluccius polli
GGAAAAAAAGCCCTCCGGCGTGAGATAATGCGGTTACGTTGGGTTATATTGTGGAAACGAAACGGCGTATTTAGCAGTATGTACGCCGATGCAGCAGCTAAGCGCACATCTATTAACCGCTTACTGGTCTACCCTGGGTGGGGCCGGGCAGGGTTCGCGGCGCCGAAAGGTTCTGGGTTCGAACCCCAATGTCCACGGTCCTATCTGTAGGCATCCCTTGAGCAAGGTGCCTAACCCTTAATGACATGTATCATCAATTGCTTTGATAAAAGCGCCTGCTAAATAGTATTAAGTAAATATTAAGTATAGCATCTATGAGACACTGATATAACCCCTTGAGATTGCCTGACATTTTCTGTTGTTTTTTTGTGTGTGTGTGGGGGGGGGGGGGGGGTTAAGATAACATGTCAAGTTTGTCTCATGAGTTATATTTGTTATTTTCAGGACATGAGATAAGGATCTCACACACCAGCTTTTCCCCGCCATGGAAGCAAGTGGAAGAAAACGACGATGAAAAGAGTCTGAGCTTCTCTGCAGCGTTGTTTTCCTCCACGGGGACCCAGCCCACCGGCTGTGACAGATCAACAGACTCTTCATCCTAGTTTCATCTGGTATTACTCTGATTATTTATGGCCTATCCGGATTTGCTCCTTATTTGTAAATATCCATCTCTGTACTGTTCATTTGGTGCGTTCTGGATACAGGGAGGGGAGGGGGCGGGGGGGGGGCGGGGCGGGAGGGATAAAGACGTATATTGTATTTATAAGCATCAAGAACGCAAATGTAAAATAATGGTTCGTTATTATTATTATTATTATTATTATTATTGCTACTATGAAAGAAATATCATGTCTTCTTGAATGTGCCAACTGCTCTCTTTCTCTCTCTTTTCGTTTTAGATTTATTTTTAGTCAGAAATGTATACGTTTGGAAAAAACGCAAGTCCACTTTCCCCGTTGTGACGGCAAAGCAACGGAAAAATATGAAGCACAAAGTGTGTTCGGTTGTCGAAAGGGATGTAAGGGTGGGGGGGGGGGGGGGTGGAGTACAGGGCAAGGACCAGTTGGGTGGGAGGGCCGGGAAGGGGGGGGTGATCTTGGGGGGCGGGGGTGCGTGCGGTCGGGTCGGGGAGTATTGGGGAAAGTGGTTTTCGGCGCTCCCGGGACGGACCTCCTCCTCCTCACGGACGCTCCTACGCCGGGCGTCCGCTACGCACACTTACACTATGAATGTCTTCTGAGTCCAGGCTTTGAGTTTGAGTCTTTCGATTTATTTTCGGCCCAGAAATGTTTGCGTCGGAAGGGCGGACAGGCTGTCTAAAAGTTTGATTGTAAAGGTCCCCCGCCGCCGCCGCCCGCCGCCGCCCCTGACCCCCCGAGGCCCGCCCACCCCCCCCACCCCTACCCCTGCCTCCCTATGTTCAGTTTAAGGAGCGTCTGCTGCGAGGAAGTTTGCATCTTCTCTTTCCCAAAAAAAAGATAAGTAAGAAAAGAAAAGCAAAGTTCTGTGGAATAACTTTTTTGTACTCTTGGTTGTTTTGTTAAGTCCTATAATAAAATACATTTGTTCAAATGAGACCGCCGTGCTCAAACTTTGTCCGAAGGCGTATTTGCGTACATGACAATCAATTAGGTTTTTTCCACCAAAAAATCATACTCTTGTACATAGTATTTTATTTTATAATAGCACTACCGCCTCTCAAATATGAAGAGCACCATTACAAAACTAGAAAATGCATGCATGAGTGCCTTTGGTATAAATGAGGTTAAACGTATGTTCAATGAGCAAAAATAGTTTAAGACGTATAGAAATGT
>JAOPHQ010006221.1:0-5000 GCA_030340625.1 Merluccius polli
GTCTTAGCCAATTTTTCCCCGTTTCCTCGTTTCGTCGGTGTATTGCAGCAGTCAGCTGAAGTCGTATATTTCAGGATTGTTTGGTCGGAGGTTCTGCAGGCCGCAGGCTTTTAAATTCGAGACACGATGCACGATGCACATGATAGGAGGGGGGGGTCATATAGGGCTAGTGTGAGTATCTTTAGAGCCGTAACCTTAACAGACACTCAGCAAATTGTGTGTGTGTGTGTGTGTGTGTGTGTGTGTGTGTGTGTGTGTGGTGTATGTGTGTGTGTTTCTATACTCCCGCGTTGAGGGGTGGCAGACGGGGCACCGATGCGTCTCTCGCTCACGAGTTGCGTCAGGGGAACGAAACGCATGCAGATGGATCTCCGGCTCGCGATGGCAGACAAGTCGGCCATTGTTTTTGAAAGGTGCCGTAGGTACGATATATCTGGTAGAAATAGCGTAGCTTCTGACCAATCAGAGCGTCTCTTGGTTCGGGGGAATCCATCTTTCCTGTCGATTCACAAGTGCGTGAAACGCAACCCTGCCAATGGTGGAGAAATGGAGGGAGGGAGGGAGGGAGGGAGGGAGGGAGGGAGGGAGGGAGGGAGGGAGGGAGGGGAGGTTGAGGTTGAGGTTAGAATACACCATAATCTTCCCAATTTCACAGCTTCACAATATACAATATCCGCCCCCTCAGTCTTCTCAATGCGTCTCCTGTCTGTCAAGTCAGCTCAACTCTGTCAAGTTGTCTCCATTTGCAGGAGGCCAAGATTAAAGAACATGAAATCCCCTCAAAACCCAGAGAAAAAGATAGAAACATAGGGTATGTTTTAACCAATACATAAGGCTCTTCATTTGGCGGTCAAACGACTCATTTAAATGATTGAATATGAAGGACTGATCGTACAAATGAACACGGATGTAGTTGGTAACCATGGAGAAGATCGTAACGAGGTGTATGTATTCCTATGTTTTCGTATATTTCATTTTGACTTATTATTGTTATTGACTTATTGAGTTATTGAGGATGATAATTGGCTTTTTCCGTTTGCTTAATATTCAACGAAAGGCCTTCGTCTGCCAGAAGCGTTTCATGATGTTTTCCCTCTATCAGTGTATCTCTGTAATCATATTAGGTCTACAGTATATGTCTATGTACTTGTCTTGAAAATCAAATTAATTTCAAATTAGATCCTCAGAATAAGATATGTTAATATAGCACTGTGTTCATCCCAGAGTCCGGAAACTCAGAAGTTTGGTCTGGCACACGGCTTGGCTGTGCAGAAGCATACCTGCACCAGGAACACACTCGCAAAAGTGACATAATGCAGATTTCAATAGAGACATTTCACCCACAGTGACCCGCTACTGTGGTATGCTGCTACAAGCGGATGATTAGCATTCACCCCCATGGCAGAAACAAACGTCACAAGTATAGCTATGTCTTTGCTTCCTCACATACAGGGATAGGGAAGAGAAAACACCACACAACACACACACACACGCGCGCCCGCGCAACCCATGCACGTGTTTCCACTTTGTCTCCGACTGTTGCGTTTAACTGTACCGACCCCCAAACGGCCAAAAGTGTTAGATTAATAGACATCGTATTTGATAAAAAGTATTTTTAAATCATGCTCTCTGTGTTTACAGGTCAAAGGTCAAGGCCCCATTTCCACAACACGGCACACAACTTGACCCAGTTGCTAATTTTGATTTTGTTTTCCCCCCTATCTTGTTTTGGTTTTACTCTCTCTTCTCTACTCTCTCTCTCTCTCTCTCTCTTTCTACATATATGTATATATATATACACACAGTATATATAAATAGGTCGACCATAAATAGGGTGGCCACATCTGCGGTATCAATGGGATGATGTACACAAGGCATACTGTATATCTTCTATTAGATTTGGCCATGCGGGGTGTGCTCCTGGTGGCCACTCTAGGGTACTGCAAGCACATGACTCCACTTGGAACAAGGCTCATGTGATATCGGACACACACACACACACACACACACACACACAGACTGTCTCTAATGTGTATGTGTGTGTGTGTGTGTTTATGGCGGTAGGGGGGGGTGTCACACCAGTCCGTGTGTTGTTGTGATGTGTGTGTGTGTGATGTGATGACCAGGTTTCAGTGTAAAAACTGAGATCATGTGTCAACATCGGTCCATGACGGTTGGCAGCCATGTCTGTCCTGCTCTGTCTGTCCTGCTCTGTCTGCTCTGTCCTCCCTGGGGACGGATCGCTTCGCCAAACGAGCGTCACACACGTTTCACGTCCTCGTCCCGTCGAAATGTTGACAATAGAAACACTCGATTCAGGCTTTTCAAGTGTTCCTTGCTGTGAAGCAAAGCAGGGGGAAAAAAACCCGTATTAGTGTTGTAGTATTATTATTACCGAGGCGACGGACAATGTCATTATGTTGTTAAGGTTTCGTCGAGGTGTACGTCAAGCATCAGAAGACGATGTCCCATCACGATATCTGCTGCGATCTCACGTAACTCAATTGCAGATTGTTCTATTCTGCCTTCGGTCTGATTTAACGGGCGGTGTCTATTTTCCTCCTCCCGGCTACAGAGCCGAGCGACGTGACCAATTACAGCGCACTACACTCACATTACAGTGACGGCGCAGCCCAACCAAGCTATAGCGTTTCAGACTTTGAGGAATTACAAAGTACACAACGCAGCGAGGGGGGGGGGAGGTTATAAGTCAGCTAATATACTCAGTCTGGGAGAGAATCAGGATTGATTTTTCCCCAGGCTGAGTTTATTGGCTGACTTTGAGATGTATATTAAAATACTTTTTGGCATTTATTTATTTAGTATGTGTATTTTGGATGCATCCCTCTATGATATACAGTATTTTGGTTATTTTATGTTTTTAGATCCTGTTGTCCTTCACTGTAATATTATCTCATAATATTATCTATTATTTAAGTTAGTAAGATAATTTGCAGGAAGCTGGCAATATGTTTATTGACTAGCTATCATGCAATTATAGTGGGATGAACCGAGCATCATTTTGAACATCCTATAGACTTCATTTTAATTGAAATTCCTTGTTTGGAAAAACGCTTGCTTATCCGGAATATGCTGTATGCGTTATTGGCCGATCGTATTATTGTCCTTCGTGGATAATACGAGTCAATGGTTGCCATGGGGGGGGGGGGGGGGGTATTGACTTATACCTATACCGTACGTGGGGTGCGATTGCTCAATAAGTGTTTCCAAAGGTCCCGGTTGTTTGCGCGGGCGCGCGTCGCCGCAGCCACGGATGCGAGCGCGCGGACCGTGATGCTGCCTGGCGGAGGCGGGAGCCGCCAGAGGGCTGCCGGTCTAGACTGCGGTGTCCGGCTTTATGGGCGGCTAAGCGTTCTTCCACTGCAGCCGGAGGCCGAGCCCAGCCTTTAAATGTCATCAATAAAGTACAGTCGATACATAAGTCAATTCCAGAAACTAATTGGGGGGGGTGGTGTGTGTGTGTGTGTGTGTGTGTGTGTTTTGGGGCCGAGGCGTCTCCTGTCTCCATGGCGACCCGCTAGACACAGGCCCCGTAGATACAGAGTCATCGCCCGCCTCGGTTTTCTCTCCCAATGACAGGAAATTCGATTTGCAAGACGAATACAGAAATGAGGGCTTTAACGATCTTCATCTGAGAGCGAGCAGCGATGACTGGCGAGGACGAGGCGAGGCGACCGGCACAGCGGCGTCCTTTATGGCGATCGCAGCTGTGAGTGTATGGATTCACTTACGGCCACCTGACTTCGAATCAAGGAATAAAAAACTGTATTCAGTTAAGGCGCACGTCTCAGCAATGGATCATATCCGTGCGCTTGTGTGTGTGTGTGTGCATTTTTATGTGTGTGTGTGTGTGTGTGTGTTTGTGTGTGTCTGTATGTGTGTGTATGTGTGTGTGTGTCTGTGCATTTTTATGTGTGTGTGTGTGTGTGTCTGTGCCTTTTTTATGTGTGTGTGTGTGTGTGTGTATGCATGTGTATGTATGTGTGTGTGTGTATGTGTGTGTGTGTATGCGTGTGTATGTATGTGTGTGTGTATGTGTGTCTGTGCATTTGTATGTGTATGTGTGTGTGTCTGTGCATTTGTATGTGTGTATGTGTGTGTCTATGTGTGTGTGTGTGTCTGTGTCTGTGTGTCTGTGCATTTTTATGTGTGTATGTGTGTGTGTGTATGTGTGTGTATGCGTGTGTGTGTGTGTGTGTGTGTGTGTGTGTATGCGTGTGTATGTACTGTATGTGCATGTGTGTGTGTGTGTGTGTGAGTTAGACACAAGCAGATGGGAGCGTGGGCGACATCCGACCACTCTCCACACACACACACACACACACACACACACGGCTCGCGTCGAGGGGAGAGAAAATGAGAGACGCGCTCGGAGAGGAAAGGAAGGAAAGCTCACTTTCCTATTCACAGCGTTGCCTGAGCCCCCCCCCCCCCCCCCTCCCCCTCCTTACAGTACATGTGTCTGTAGTACTGTAGGACACGCCTATGCTGCCATAGAGAGCATGACTGTGTTCTGGTTTGAACCCAAACTCGGCGGCTAGACCATTGAGTAAAAAAATAAAAAAAAACAGAAAAGAATTTATCTGTAAATTATTTTTCTGTAATAATTTATAGGAAAGGACATTTAAAGAAATGTCCTCTGATGAAAAGGGTCCATTTTGTTTTATTGTATTGTTGTATTTGCACCTAAAGGACCAAACATGCAGATGTATCTCTCTTGAACGGCAAGGCAAGGCAGGGCAGGGCTGTGTGTGTTGTGTGTGTGTGTGTGTGTGTGTGTGTGTGTGTGTGTGTGTCCGTCTGTCTTGTCTGTTAGCGTCCTGCCATTGTTTAGACGTTCATCCCGGGATCCGGACAGTAACCGGGGCATAAACCGGCCCTTTGTTCATCATCCACAGCCTTTATCCAAACCGGGTCACATTTCTCCAAAAGGGGGGGGGGGGGGGGGGGGGGGGCAGCGATGTGGGAGGGTCCGAAGG
>JAOPHQ010006221.1:10000-11971 GCA_030340625.1 Merluccius polli
CTAACCCTAACCCCTAACCCTAACCCCTAACCCTAACCCCTAACCCTAACCCCTAACTCTAACCCTAACCCTATCCCCTAACTCTAACCCCTAACTCTAACCCTAACCCTAACCCCTAACTCTAACCCTAACCCTAACCCCTAACTCTAACCCTAACCCTAACCCCTAACCCTAACCCTAACCCCTAACTCTAACCCTAACCCTAACCCCTAACCCCTAACTCTAACCCTAACCCCTAACTCTAACCCCTAACTCTAAACCTAACCCTAACCCCTAACCCCTAACTCTAACCCTAACCCTAACCCCTAACTCTAACCCTAACCCCTAACTCTAACCCTAACCCCTAACTCTAACTTTACCCTAACCCTAACCCCTAACTCTAACCCCTAACCCTAACCCCTAACCCTAACCCATAACTCTAACCCTAACCCTAACCCTTAATATTACCCACAATGCTCATCGGCGAAAAGTATCTGTATCCCCATGTCACAGACAGGGGGCGCTGGGGGCGCTCTTTGACAGAAGCGCTCCAGTGGGTCGCATTCTAGTGCATGAACAAACGACAACAGTGAGCGTATGAGTCGGAGGACTTGTTGACAAAGACGCACTTTCCGAGAGCCTCTCCAAAGCTCTCCTCGCCTGGTTCCCGCGGTGGGATGGGTCCAGGGACCCCACGTTGCGGCGGGGGAGAGAGAGAGCAAACAAAGTCTCCGCCGGGCCCCGCCTTTAAAGAAAATGTGTGTGTGAGTGAGAGTGTGTGTGTGTGGGGGGGGGGGGGGGGGGGGGGGGGGGGGGAGGGGGGGGTCCCCAGGCCCCCGGGACCGGGTCAGAGAGCGATTAGACTCCCGGGGGGGCCGAGTGAGTTCAGTAAGCAGAGCGGTCAACGCCTAAACGGCAACAGGTGACCGCAGGGTTAACCCTGTCGGCCAATCAGAGGAGGTTACGCCACACCTGGCTCCTCCGCCCCTCCCATTGGTTGTGCCCCCATTAGCCACGCCCCCCCCCCCCCCCTTCGCCACAGCGTTATTACTGTAACGCTATTGACGTCTGTGTCGCATATAGGTTCAAACCATATGTTTGTTATGTTTATTTTAGAGACCTTTACATACCCCCGCCTTGCGTCCATGTTGGACTGAGCCCACATTTTCTCTCTCTATCTCTCTCTCTCTCTTTCTCCCTCTCTCTGTCTCTCTGTCTCTCTCTCTTTTACTCTCTCTCTCTGTCTCTCTCTCTCTCTCTCTCTGACCCTCTCTTTCTCTCTCTCTCTCTCCCCCTCCCCCCCCCCCCCCCCCCTCTCTCTCTCTCTCTCTCTCTCTCTCTCTCTTTCACTCTCTCTCTGCTTCTCTCTCTCTCTGTCTCTCGCTCTCTCACTCTCGCTCTCATTACTGAGCCCACGCCTGCTTTCACTCACCGCTCCAGGCGCTCACATACTGCTGCTGCTGCTCAGTGTGTGTGTGTGTGTGTGTGTGTGTGTGCGTGTGTGCGTGCGCGCGTGCGTGCGTGTGTGGGTGGGCGTTTGTTAAAGCGTACTGTCTGTGTGTGTATATACAAGTTTTTTTTTTTATATATATATATACATCTGAAGGTGTAGCTTGGCTACAAGACGTAACGCCCCAGAAGCCTTTTTTTTTTTCTACTTCGTACCGCATAGCCAAACTTTTTTTTCCGGACAAAATCGCGTTGAAATCATTCGAATGCAAAAGTTTAAATTGACGTGTTTGAAAGGGTTTTGACAGCATACTAAAGACTTTGCGCAAAAGGAACATGTGACTGTAATTCACGCCTACCTTCTGTGCATTTCTTCCCTTTGCTTTGACCCACACACACACATTTTTTGGATCTCTTTTTTAATCTCTTTCTTATCCGTCTCTTCCTCAAACTCAAATTTTGACCCGTGATGTTTTGTGTCTTCCTCGCAGATCGACTTGGAGCCAGAAGGGAAGGTGTACGTGGTCATCGACCTCTCCGGTT
>JAOPHQ010006223.1:0-15349 GCA_030340625.1 Merluccius polli
CAAAAGTTTGCTTGAATTTCGTCTGACAATTAGATGGAAACACGACCATAGATAACTATATATAGAGAGAGATACAGAGAGAGTGGAAAACTATGTCGTATTCACTTGGTCCTGTTGTTGGTTATCTAAATGTTTAAGTTAATTTCCCCTTCCAGCGAGGGAGGAAGGGACGGTTTGGAAAAGTGCTACCATGCGCGCGGTATGGGAAGCAATGTCCAATCTTCAATCTAAGGTTTAATCCCAGACAGTTGTTCAGTACTCTCCATTAGGACGCGATTACAGACTTCAGCGGATTTAAGTTAATTTAGGTCATATGTCATGTATCTATGAGTACCAGGTCAAAGTATTATATCGTTATTAGCATTGTAAGTATTGTAATGTATCAGAGTTAATGTGAAATTCTGTTCAATTCATGTATTTTGCTTAACATGTGATTTGAAGATCCTCATCCATATTCTCAAGTTTCGTTGGTGAATGTCAACTCAAGCATATATATGTATATATTTATTTTTTTTGTCAAATAAGAACAAAAAAGTAGTGCACAGCAAGATAAAGGCATAAAAAGGTCACACAGAAGCACTTTCACTTCCCCACTGTCTGGGTCCCAAGCGCTGGCGCTGTGTCTCTCTGCGCCTCTATAGGCTTTCTGCCTCTGCAGCCACCGGTCCTTTCCACAATGGCCGCTATATGTTGTTCCTTTTGTTGTTGTTGCTTACTTTGTTTTTTTTTTGCTTGTAAAAAGGAGAAACGTGATAAAACTCTTGAATCCTGGCTTTGGTGTGTGCTTTAGTCATAAGCATATGGCTGCTGCCGTGGGCGCTGCCGCACAATTTTCCCCTGACTCATTTCACTGTATGAATTTTTTCTCCTCGTATTCCCAGAACACAAGGTGAATCATACCAATAATTAAATGATTCCCACAGCTTTGGGAGAGCTATAAACGTTCCTTAATCGTGCGTGGCTCCTAACGTTGCCATTACCGCACAGCCGTACCTATTTTCGGCATTTTAACTTTTTTCGTCTCCTATTCTAATACACCAACAACTACCTGTTGTTGCCGTGGGTTAATTGGAAATGTGTCTTCGTAACGGCTGTCTGTCTGTCCGTGGTTCTGGTGCCGCTTTCGGTTTGGGGAAACGGGCCAACAGCATGCATTCCTGTCCCTCTTCCCGCCGGATGTTGCTATTATTAGCATTGGTGATAGCGCCGCGGACGTGGCCATGGCAGCGCCGCGGCGGCGTCTGTCAGGTGTGACAAAAGTGAATATTGAAGACATGTTTGCTCGTCCCGGGGATCAATAAAGAGACCGATGACAACGCCGTGAGTCGGCTTAACGCGGATATCGACGGGCCGCGTAGCGCACACATTATGAAATATACGTCCACAATATTACGTGGCGCTGGTGGGTCGATGAAGCGTTTGAACATTAATATAGTGGCACTTCTCCCCCACTCCCTCCCTCCCTCCCTCCTCCCTCACCCTCTCCTCTCTGGACCACTTAGGGATCTGAGCGAACTGGAGAATTGGATTTACACACGGCATTTAATATTTACCAGTTAACTTTTCATTTTAAATAAATGTTTTTTGTTTGGACTTAGATGCCAATACCGCTGGAAATAAGTTTATTAACTTACATTCATTAGGAAGGAACAGCTGTGCTTATTTTTTATTTTAATTTATTACTTTCGACTTTTCTAGAAACATATCTGTACAGAAGTGACCAAATGTTTGCCCCCCCCCCCCCCCCAACAAAACAACAACAAAAGTGCGATACCATTAAGCTGGCTTTTCAAGTGGCCACAGTAAAGGGGGTAAGGGGGTGACGTGTGTGTCTGTGTGTGTGTGTGTGTGTGTGTGGGGGGGGGGGTGATGTGAGAGGAGGTTTAGGTCGGGGGGGGGGGGGGGGGGGGGGGACATGAGCCAAGGTCAAAAGAGCCAATTTGTTTTCCAGAATCCCCTGCCGCTCCTGAAAGACGGACCACACACTGCCCTGCGAGGGGAGCTTTAATGTGGTTAAGAGTGCATGGCTGAGGGGCTGAGGTCACCGGCTACTGGCTCTCCCTTGTCTCACACACACTTATACATATATATATATATATATATAGAGAGAGAGAGAGAGAGAGAGAGAGAGAGAGAGAGAGAGACATCATCTATGAGAGAACCAACGTACTACTACTACTAATATAATATAAAGTATAATTATCAGTACACCGGGCTGTTTAATTACATTGTTGTTGCAGAATAAACATGTATTTATTAACGTGCATTATTCATGAGCACACACACACACACACACACACACATCAATAGATCCCGTTCAATGTCTAGTGATAAATAATACCAGCAGAAATAAATAGTATTCATTTGCGTCATCAATAACTATGAATGTATGGATTAGTGAGATGTATAGCTTCTCTGAATGATCCCTTTTTTTTCATCCTTTCTTTTTAATTAGCACCTGTGAGCTGTTTCCCATTAACACTGCACATGAAAAAAAAAATCCCTTTGCTTTTTTTTTCTAATTAAGTAAAGTGAAAACAGATTAGATGGCTCCTTTGAACAAAAAGGTCAGCTATTGCACTTTGTCTCATTCCACTGTTTGTTTGTTTGGTTGACACTAGATAGAGAGAGAGAGAGAGAGAGAGAGAGAGAGAGAGAGTGAGAGCGAGAGAGAGAGAGAGAGAGAGACAGAGAGAGAGAGAGAGTGAGAATGAGAGAGAGAGAGTGAGAGCGAGAGCGAGAGAGCGACTGCCACTTCCTTCCCGTAACGCCGCTTCACAGGGTCGACTGTCTCAAACAAAGTGTTTTCTCACGCCTTGTCTCCTTGTCTCCTTGTCCTCGTCGCTCGGCGGCTTTTCCAGAATTTGACAGACCGAAGTCGTGCCGTCGTCAGTTCCTCAGCACAGTTACATGTATGTTATGTTATGTTATTGTCATGGCACTGGAGTCCGCCTCACTCCGCCACATGCGTGATGTGATGTAGACGTATGTGTGTGTATGTGACGATAAGCCGGGGGGGAATGATGTGTGATTTGTGATGCCCCGGTGAAAGATTAGGCCCAGAAGGAATGACATGCTTGTCAAGGAAAAGGAAGTGACTCACCCTTTCCATAATCCCCCTCACCCCAACCCACCCACCTCTCTCTCTCTCTCTCTCTGTCTCTCTCTCTCTGCGCCGATTGATTTGGACTTTCACATCCATTAGCCGGCCTTTTCATATGTGCTGTAATGAATTGCCGCACGGCGCGGCACACGTAACATGCGTGTCTCAGGGATACAAGTGGAGCAATACACCGGGATAAATCACGGAAACGTCCCCCCGTAACGCAAGACAACTAACTTAACCCAACATGTGACCAACACGCTTTGCGGTCCCGGTTATATAAAGGGAAGCTATACTTCTGTATGCGTTCAGGTTTCCGTCTCGGACACCAAAAACGTGTTGTCAAATACAGTATGACCGGTGCGTCGCTTTTCAGCCTGAATGCTCAAACCCATCAAATCCAGAAGAAGGAGAAAAAAGGAGGAGGAAGGAAAAAGAAAAAAAAAACAGAGGCAAGACAAAACAAAAGGAGCAAAATGTGTGAGAGTTACGCATGAGAAGCAGCTGACAAAAGGAGCCAGAGGGGAAGGGGGGAAACGACAGAATTTAATAAAGTTCAACAAGGCAGAAAGGATTGCACAAGCAGTGAATAGCGATTCTGCCCTCTCTCTCTCTCTCTCTCTCTCTCTCTCTCTCTCTCTCACGCTTTACGTCTGCCTACTTAAACACTTTTACACCCCGACCTTTTATCTAAGCCTGCCTCCCACAAAGGGAGAAACAGGGCGAAGGGGAGAGAGAGAGGGAGAGAGACGCCTGTTTCCTTTCTTATTCTTATTCTTCTTCTTCTCCTTTTTTTTTTTTGTGTGTGTTAATGTTGACCGAGGATGGCCACCATCTGTGCAAACTGCCCCCACTCCTATATTATCCCTGGCGTCGCAAGCCATAAATTTCGGGAATGAGCTGCGCTCTGAGATAATTGACAGAAGACAACTTGTCTTGTCCGCTCTTGTTTTCCCCCTTGCCATGTTGTCTTTAGCGCCGCTCTCATGACCGGACCGACGCGCTAGAGACACGCTACAGCGTTTTTTAAGCTCACCGGGTTTCTTTTGTTGTTTGTCCGTTTGCCACCCCCGTCTCTTTCTTTTTTCCCCGCTAACTATCATAAAACAAAACACACTGGACACTTCTCTATCGACATCCAAACTATTACTTATCCCTGGGTGGGGTTTTTTTTCCGTCCCCCGAAAAAGCCTTTCACTAGGGCTCAAACTCGCGGGGGGGGGAGTGGTGCAAACGGGGGTGGATGACATTGTTTTCCAGTGATATAGACGAAATCGCGAAAAAAAGACAAAATGTTTTTTTTGGTCGGGCGTTGTCATGCCAATGGGCCATCAGTCCCACAGCTAACAATAAGTTAATGATTCCCCACCAGTAATACATTTATGAATAGCAAAGTGTATTCTTCCGCCGCCGCAGGGGGTTCCCATTAAAACAGAGCATGAGGAAAATAATTGTGATTTGCAGATAAAATCCACTCCAGAATGGGATTCCTACTGAGGAATTGTTGAGAGAGCTGTAATTTTCCACTAAAAAGTGACACATGCTCACAGGAGCGCTGCCTTATTCACACAAATCAACAAGAAAATAAGGGGGGCGGCGGTGGGGGGGGTGGGGGGACGTGTATAAATTGGCAAAATGAAAGGCCCTTGTAGTCTTTCCCAGTATTTTAACCTCAGTAGTTTGTATTGAACTTCGGATCCGTCTATTATGTCTCAAATATCTCAACACAAGTAAATGCTTTTAATTACGAGTGAAATACATCTTTAAATTGCCCCGTTGTATCCCCTTTGCTCGGTGATTGAACGGAGCAATACATTTCCCCGACTTTTATGTGCTCATGGGTTGAAAGTAAGGTCCATTTAAAGGTGCACATCGGAAATAGCCGTGCTTCGGTGTCCTGTCCAGGTAATAAAACGTCTAGACACCAATTAACATCAACCCCCCCCCCCCCCCCCCCCCAATGAATTGGTGTCATCAGTTTGAGGGCCCTGCCCTATAGTCTGGGGTCCTGTTGGAAATACTGGACCCAGACTATAGGGGTGACTCTTCAAAAGGCACTTTTAGGGGGACTTCTGTCCTCGCCTTTCTGTCCAAACGAACAATGGACAGAACGATTCAAACCAAAATAAAAACATCAATGTTCAGTCTTTTTCGTCTGTGTTTGATTTCAGCAGGCGGCACGTCGACCTCCGAGAAGAAGACAACATGTTGAAGGTACAGACGAGGACCTCGCCCCCCCCCCCCCAGGTACGCGGCGCAGCTTTGTTGTGGTTAAACATTGCGTTTCTCCTACAATGCCACATTGTCCAAAATGTAGGTGAGCTGTGAAGGTATGGACCCACCAGAACAACATCTCAGCACCCGCCACCCGCCACCCGCCTCCGCGGCGACTAATTACTCGGGATTTTTTGATGCCTCATAATTGGAAACACAAAAGGTGCCCAAATTAAAGAGCTGCTAAAATCGCAGGAAAAAAAATGTAGTCGCCGCATGGGCACAGCACAAGGGTTGCGATGGCATTTAGCAGAAGCTTTTGTGCTCTATTTATTTTTTATATACAATTTATCTATTTACCTTTATTTTTTTTAATTTAGTATTTTTTGTCTTTTTTTAGACCTTGTACTTTTTGCCTCTGCAGAATTGGCAACTTGGAGGGATGTGTGTCTGCAACGCTCACATCTATCACTGTGTCTGTGTTTCTGCACTGGTGTTATTGAGGTTGTAAATTAAAGGCGCCAAACGCCGGGACACCGATGGATCTGAGGATTTCGAGAACAAACTTACGATCAGAGTGCTGTCGTAACTGGTGAGATTCTCCCTCTCTCCCTCCCTCCCTCTCTCGCTCCCCCTCTCTCTCTCCCTCCCTCCCTCTCGCTCTCGCTCTCTCTCTGCCATTTAAATGTTTTTACATTTCACCCCCCCCCCCCCCCCCATTTCATCACACTTTTGTTGCTACATGTACGTGTTACGTTGTTTTTCTTTTTATTGGAGCCGGCGTCCCAGGAAGACATTTTGAGGGGACATCATTTAGAGAAGCGTTGCTTTCTGTGAACCATTCAGGCCTTCTGTTTCCCCGTGTTATAATTGCCCTCCAAATCTCCGATGGCATGTATATTATTCACCAGAGGACATGTTAAGATTGAACGCTACTGCAGAACGGCACAAAGCCGTTGCTTTTTTTTTTTTTTTTTTTTACGACTGTTTAGCAGTATTTTCTGCAATTAAATGGGTGACTTGTTGACTACACAGGAAAAGCCTTTGTAGTGAATCTAGCAGCGGAGAGAGTCAGAGAGTCGGGTTGTGAATGAGACCCAAAATAGAGAAATGGCTTAAAAACTGGTTTACATTTCGTTTTAGCGTTTAGCTACCGCGTATGTTACTGTGTATCGGTGTATTTTTCCTCTTTGACGCTTCAAAATACGGTCAACATGGTTTGTCTGCACAGCCGGCGTTTAGGGCAGGAGCCGAGGTCCTGAGGAGAAAGTTATGTCACTGTGAGACGCTCCACTTTAGAAATGCAAACTTTTCTGTTGCTCCCTTTGAATCCTCTAAATAGCAGGGACATGTGCCCTGGTTGCCATGGCTATAAGTGCGTTGAAGAGGACATTCAATGTGGGGGTTGGAGTTATTTTTTTGGCTCTCCTTTTTTTGTGGCCATTTTTATAAACCAGACAAAAGGCTGATTTGTGTGTATGTATGTGTGTATGTATGTGTGTGTGTCATTTAAGAATTATGAAGGTTTTTAGATTTTATGAAGGTTTTTTTTCTTTTGTAGCCCACAATACTCCACATCAATGAGAAAAACATGTATAATCAAGTCTTCTCATGGATAATTATCCAAAGTTTACTTTTTTAGTGTTATATCTTGTATTGGATCGGGTGAGAAAATTGTCGCTGTCGGAAAAAAAAAAGTCTTGCTGCTGCTGCCGTGTGCAATAATGACAAAACCCCTCCACATCCCATGGACCGACTCCAACACACATTTCTGACAGTAGTTGCATTTTACCCACCTGTGATCCAGCAGGGCGGCAAATAAAAAATAAGATAGCGCATCCAGAACCATCGCTCTTGTTTGTGGTTCCGCGTTTCTTTGCCTGTGCCTTGTTTTGCCGGAGACCGCAGATTGATGGGGCCGCGCCAGACTGACATTGCATTCTGGGAACCCGGGCTGTGGCTATAAATCCGCGGCGATTGGCCACTACAATGGCCCACTGTCTAGCCGTCCGAGGGTAGGAGGTCGTTACTGCAGCACCCTTTAGGGAGCTTCTCGGCTACAACTATTATGCTTTCCCCCTGAAAGGCGGAGGGGAAATTTACAATACCGGTGAAAATAGTCTGCTTTTTAATTAATTATGACTGACTGAGAAAATCAAAAGGCTGGAGAGAGAGAGAATAAAAGGGGGGTAGGACTAAGCGAAAAAAAAAAAAAAAAAAGGAAAAAAAAACGTATGTGGTATGCAGACATTTCCCATGCTCTCTAGACCGTGGACATGCTATCATTCTGTTCAAGTAGATCTTTTAAATCGGTGTCTCCACTGTATTAGAAAGCAAATAAAACGCACAGACAAATAAACCCTCTATGTTACTTATTGACCTTGGAGAACCAGCTGTGTTGTGAATGCAGCTTTACTTGGCTCAGAACCCACCCTGAACGCTGGTGTGTGTGTGTGTGTGTGTGTGTGTTCCTGTGCGCATGTGTGTGTGTGTGTTTATCTTAAACTCTTCTCTGCTCAGCATTGATGAGAGGTTTCTATCCCTCCCCATACGTGCACCAGTTGGTGGGACTGTGTGTGTGTGTGTGTGTGTGTGTGTGCACATGCATGTCATTTATTTGAACATGCATGTGCGGTGTCATGGCGTGTGCCTTGCGTGTACATCTATGTGTCATCTTCTATATCCCATGAGCATATGTCCTGCTCTAAATATGAGTCTTAATCTTGTGCTTGGCGGACTCACTTCTGGATGAAAACAGTCACATTTGTTATTCTGGTTTGCATCCGCTGTTGTAATCTATACACAACTATAATAGTTTGTGTCTGTTTGGCCATTTTCATGTGGTGTTTGTTACTTGTTGCTGATTTTGAAGGATGAATAAACATTTTATGAAATGAAAAAATGAATCGGTTTCAGATTTTTTCCGGCCGTCTTTGTTTGTCCGTCCTCCCGAATGAGAGGTGGAGGGCATATTTTTTGGGGAAAAAGTAAATCAAAGGATCAGGTGATTGGGTAACCTTTCGTTTTAAAGGCTGGATTGGCTTTTTAGAGAGCAGACAATACAAATATTATGAATATCAGTTAAAATAATATTGGATATTAACATATCAATATTCAGAGTATTACTATTATTTAGAGTATTAAGCATATGTGTGTAATCAGGACAATGCAGTCAGGAGTGGAGGAGGGGGTGGGGGGGGGCGTTTCTCTGTGTTTTCGGTTGAGTTGGTCACCTGCATCTCCAAAGCCTTTTCCTTTCCCATGTCACTAAGCCAGGAGCGGCGGGGGGGCCCCTGAGCCGCACATTGTCTCCTTACAGACAGGAGGGCCCCCGTGGCACTTGTCATCTGTCCGCTCAACGCCGGGCGCATTGTCCCCCCCCCACCCCTCCTCAGGTTAATTAATCAAAAATGATTTCTTTTCTCATTAGCTATGCATTTGGTTTGCAATCTGCAAAATCAATGTTTTACAGATGTTTCCCTGGCTTTTGTTTTTCGAGACGGCACTGATTTTTATTGGGTATAGATTTAAGAGGGTGCTGAGGGAATCTGGGCGTCTGGGCTGACGCGGCCGCAAACACGTGTGTGTGTGTGTGCGCACAAGCGGTGTGTGGGGGCGGCGCACGCACACACGCACACACACACACACACGCACGCACACACACACAAGCGCACCTACATGCACACATTCTGGATGCACCTAGTAAGCGCACGCTTGTGGCTCGCTTGGGCGTAACGAATACACAAACACAGCGTTTTGCCACAACATACTTTCAGTATATCCCGTTTCTTTTTTTGGGGGGGAAGACGATGGAAATACGAATATTTGCGTTGAATGTAATCTGTTCGTCTAACGGAAACCGACGGCAACGGCTTTAGTCTATCCTCCACACTGCTTTAGCAATATCGAGTTGATCAGCGCCAAACCCCGGGGGTTGACACACACACACACATGCACACGCACACTTACAATCCAGGCTGCACTCTTTAATCACATAACAGCTTCTGGTTCTACTTCCTGTTGGTTGTAAACAAATGTAATGTTGCATTTCCTGTCGTCTAGACATAACAACACAACTGGCAGGGCCAGAAAAAGGCAGCAGCAGCGTTTGTGGGTTCACAGGGAGAGGCTGGCACCGCTTGGCGCTCACCCACCCGGTCTCACCTATAAAGGAAGGAAAGGAGAAGGACAGAAAGTAGAGAGAGAGAGAGAGAGACGGTCGGTCGCACTTCCAGATGCGTCTTCTTCACGCCCTCCGAAGAGACGTTGTGTCTGGAGACTCCGGGTTGAGTCTAGGTTTTAAACGTATCACATTCGTTACCCAAACGTCCCGAACGCTTACGTTTTTCGGTCGATACTTTTCCAGATGTTTGAACGGATAAGTTATTGTTTATATATAAAACAGCTTTCTGACTCGGCCGCACAACACAAATGGTGTGTAGTCAGGATTGTCCTAAGCTGTTCTACATGGGTATTAATATACCCAATATACCCAATATAATAAAACTATGGAGCTTGCTGTGTCATCTGTTGTGCAGGTGTTTGTTGTCTCCCTTTCTTTCTTTCTTTCTTTCTTTCTTTCTTTCTTTCTTTCTTTCTTTCTTTCTTTCTTTCCCTCTATCTTCCTTTCTTTCTCAATTTTGTCCTTCTTTTTTCTCCCCGTCTCTCCTCCGTGCGTTTCCGTGCGCACGCCGGTGTTTGTGTACTTTCCGCATGATGTTCCACTCAGCCACACAGGACAGAGGAGTGGCGGAGGAGCGGAGGAGCACAAACAGAAATTATTATTGATTTAATCACATAATCAGCCGCAAACACTTCAGGCCCAGATAGCAAATCCATACCAGCTTTCCCACATAACCAGCCTTACACATTTACCTTCTAAAGCCCTCCCTGTGCACACACACACACGCGCACACACACACACACACACACACACACTGAGAAGAGGAGGAGGGGGAAAGAAACCCAGAGGTCACCTTCAGATACCAGAGGAAATATTGACATTCTCGATGCTTAAATATGTTTCTTTTTTGTGCGGCGTTATCAATCACTGATAAGCAGCTGATGTGTCTGAAACATCGCTCCATTTGCAAAGGGGATTACAAGAAATGCTTCCTTTGTCATAATCCAAGCATATCTCTGGACAAAAGAAAGGGGGTGGGGTGGGTGGGGGGGGGGGGGGGGGGGTTGACAAAATCAATTTTGTGGGTGACAAGCATTTTTTTATCCGCTGCGATGGAATCAGTGTCCTTTATAGAGGAGAGCCGGGGAGCCGTCTGGAGCAGCTTCAGGACCTAAACGCGTGCGTTACGAGGCCAAAGTAGTCCCACTTTCTTTTCCCGGTTTCAACCCGAGATGATGTAATCTTTTATCTTTCTGAAGTTATCTTGAACAAAGTTGGATTGAGTCTTCACAAAACCACTTTGAACATTATTTTCTTCGCAATAATTGTCACGCTGTATGTTTAGGCACATTTTTATTACGCTCAGTGACTGCGGCGAAGATAATTGAAATGAAACACAACTCTGAATGCGGGTCTTCTGGGTTAATTGACTTTTATTATCGCGGGTTTTTTTTTTTTTTACGGAAAAAAAAGCGACGTCCTTGTGTCCCCTTTTGTTTGAGTGTTTTTGACAAATTTC
Organism: Merluccius polli; assembly: GCA_030340625.1. Taxonomy (NCBI): domain Eukaryota; kingdom Metazoa; phylum Chordata; class Actinopteri; order Gadiformes; family Merlucciidae; genus Merluccius; species Merluccius polli. The sequence continues at coordinate 10,960 of JAOPHQ010006223.1, forward strand.
GCAATATCTAAAAACTTGCAAATAATAAAACCGAAAGAGAATCGTATTCAGCGGGGCGACGATGCGGTGAAAGATCAGCTGACAAGCAATGGGATTCTTTCTCTTCTGTGATTAGAGACAAAACACTTCATCGCCATTTAAAAACTCATCAGAAAATGGCATTTAAAGCGACCAGAAAAGCTCTAGTTTTGTTACCTTGAGAGCAGGTGCACTCTCTTCAAACTGTGTTTCATGCTTATTATTGCCGTATACCGGGGGCAAACAAAATCTCACCGTGAAAGGATAAAAAAAGAATACTAAAACTAAAAAAACAAGAATGACATGTTTACTATCATCGGTTGGCGACGCGCACCCCACACATCGAACCGCCTCCCCCCCTCACCGGATGATTGTGTGGAGAAAAGGCCGGTGCGGGACGCCTGCACCTCCTCCATGACCGCTCGGTGAGGGAAGCCGGTCGCCTAATTTCATACGGCTGTTGAAAAATGAATCGGATGTGGGTTTTTTAACGCTCCCTCAACATCCATCTATCCGGCTATCCATTCATTTGCCTATTCCTGTCCATCTCGCCCGCGGCGGCGGCAGCCTAATTGTTTACCAAAGGGCTGCGGCTCATTTGCTCCTGGAGATTGGGCCTAATTAACACTAACTTGTCAGAACACGGAGGAGTGCTGTCCACTCCACTTTAATCTAATCTGTACTCTTTCAAAAAAATAATGAGATCATTTACACCTCATTAACGAGCAATGTAATGTCTGGACATTAATCATAATGATTGCTTATCATTTCACTTTGCAATATTATCTCCTCTAATGAAACTGTTCACACAACTGCCAAGAGACCCTTAATTGGTCGTGTGAAATCACAGCGCGCCAGGCAGCTTGCCGCTACGTGTGTGAAGTTCTAATTTGCATGGTTGGCGGTGGTGGCGGCGTGGGGGAGGCAGGGGGGGAGGCGGGTGGGGGAGGCGGGTGGGTGGTGGTGATGAGCTGGTAGTGATGGCATTATATGGGAACAAACACACACACATGCGGAGATGAACACACTGAGGCTAAGAGGGAAAAAGTTGGTGGCGCCTGCTGGAAAAGAGACTGACATTATGGTGGGGGGGGGTTGTGTGTGTTGTGTGTGTGTGTGTGTGTGTGTTTGTCTTAAAGCATTGTTTCACCTTTTAATTTGTAATCTTGAACCGAACACAAAACATTTTCATTATCGTCAGCATCGTTCGCGTGTAATAGGCAAACATTATCTTTGATAACCAACCTCCTCCATACTTCTTTTCCACAACTCTCTTCTGCCTCTGGGATCGCATAAAAACGCCACCAATTTAGATTTTACGAGGACGTCGACGACGCACTCTTTTTAGTGTTGTGTCTCCAGAATATAAAGCTTGGACGTCGTCCTGATCCTCGGTTAGATACGGTCAAGACCACATTACAGATTATTTTTATTTGTTTTTACAGATTTTCTTGTGCAGGTCACTCCCAATTAGGCCTGCGTAAAAACCGGATCTAGATTATGATTGAGTAATGAACTGACACTCAAGCAGACCCGACTATATATCCAGATCCTTACTGCGTGCGTCTGGTCTTTGACACCGGCCATTTACTCCCATTCTCCGAGATTTTTTTATTCATTAAGCACGTCAGTGAGATGGAGAAGCGGCCCGGTTTCGGTGGGGCGGTCTCGGTCCGGACGCCGCCCCCTGCCGCCCCGGGTTTAGGGAAGCAGGCCGGTGATGGGTGTCATTAACCGCAGGATCACGGCTTCCTGGCTGATCCCGGCTTTGCATCTCCACCGTGAAGAAGAAGAAGAAGAAGAAAAACACTCCAGCCAATATTCCAATTTATTTGTTTTGTTCTGCATTATAAGGTCCATATCCACAAGTCATCCCCCCACCCACCCCCTCACCCTCCCATACCCATACCCATACCCAAACCCTGCAAGCCCCGGTCCCGGCGAGCGCGGTAAACAGCTTTAATCCACCATCCCTCCGCTGTCCGCCGGACCACCTAAAGACGCCACGCTCGACTAGAGGGAGGAGAGCGGTCGGGGGGGTCGGGGGGGGGGGGGGGGTTCCTCCGCTCCCCGGGCTTAGAGGGGCTTAGAGACGCGAACGCCGTTTCTGCTCTTCCTCCGCACTCCACAGTGTGGCTCGCCCGCCGCTAATTGTGGGCCCTGGTCTGTGCATTGTGGCCGAGGAGGCGGAGGAACCTGCCCAAATTGAAATCTGAGTAGCGTGTCTGAGGATGTCACAGAGATGGGATGGGGGGGGGGGGGGTGTGGGGGGGGATGGGGGGGGGGGTGTGGGGGGGGCGGTGGGTGTAGGGCGGTATCACTGTACCGACTTCACAATGTACTGATGTAGCGCTGTAGAGGTGTAGCTGTGCAATGTAGCGCTGGACTGATGTACCGATGTAGCGCTGGCAGCCAGTTGTGCTCCAGCTTAATAAAGATGTGTGTATGTGTGTGTGCGTGTGTGTGTGCATGTGTGTGTGTGTGCGTGTGTGCATGCGTGTGTGTGTGTGTGGCAGAGTCAAGTGGCAGGAGCTGCCATAACCGCGTGCTGATATGATTTATTCTCTCCCCCAGGGACCTTTCTAATGAACAGAGATGTATGTTCCCCCCCCCCCCCACACACACACACACGTCCCCCTGTACATGTGACCTCCATGTGCTGGGGGGGAGGATAGGTGGGGGAGAGTGGGGAGGGGGGGGGGGGGGGTAATATGATAAGTGCCCTGTCGATAGGCCGTATGATATGCTAATCATAGTAAAACATGGTGCTGCGGGCGCCCACACCGTCTTGTTTATTTATGAAGGCTTGACCTGAGGGAGAGCAATAATCGGCTTTTCTCTGAACCCTGTAACCCGCGGGAGCCGGGGGGGAAACAACCGCCAATCACACGCACACACACACACACACACGCACACACACACACACACACATCCCCCGGTCCTACACACACCCCCCCCCACACACACACACCCACACCCACCTGCGTGCTCCCGTAACCCTGATGAAATGGCACTTTTATGCAAACAGCGCTGATGTGTGTACATTTTCCTTCCCACATTTGTCAGAGGAGGGCATGCGTCAGGCCTCCCCCCCTCCCCCCCCCACCCCCCCTCTGAATCATTAAACTAATTATTAATCGGATCTGACGTAAACAAGTTGTCAGTGGGGGGGGGGGAGGGGGTGAGAGGGGGTGAGAGGGAGGGGGAGGGTGGGGGGCGCGGGCGCTGTCAAACGGCCTGCGTCCTCAGCTCGGCAAACATGACGCGTCAGGGCTGATCGACTGTGCGTCTAAGCGGACCCACAGCAGCACCCCGGCGACCCGCACACGCAGCCGGGCGTGACGCGCGCCGCCGCCGCCGCCGCCACCGCCGCCGCCCGCCGGGTTCCCACGCAACAGGAAGCGGGAAATATGCAGCCGGGTTCGCCGGTCACCGGTCACCGTTCACTGTTCATCATCGGTGTGTATATATAAGCAAGATTCAAAGTTTTCAAGAAAAAATGTCAACAAAAAAAAAATAATAATGTTTTTTTTTTCTTTTTATGATTTTAATTGTTTTATTTTGTATTTTTAATATATTTTTTAAATATATTTTTAAATATATTTTTTATATATTTCTCTTTCAAGGCCCCACGCTGGGAGCCGGGGGGCCGCTGGGAGCCGGGAGGGAGGCGCGGGGAAGGGAGTCGGTCGGCTCCTCCCGGTTTTCCCGGCTCTGTTTTGCAAATAACGGGTCGTCGAGTGTGTCATTTAAATGGCCGGTGTTTATATTGTTTCAGTAAAGATGTGTTAGTCACACAAGATGGAGACGGTCCACACACACACACTAACCCCCCCCCCCCACACACACACACCCACCCAGCACCACCACCACAGGGTGTTGAAGCCTCCTGAAGGAGATTATGCTAAACGGGGGGTTGAGGGGGGGGGGGGGGGGGGAGGGGGGATCATAAAGTAAAGCCACTTTTTTCTCTCCTTTTTTTTCTTCTCCTCCTCCTCCTCCTCCTCCTCCTTCATCCAGTCTGCCCCGCGCTACGAAAGGGACGATAACAGTAATACACACAAACAAGATGACGAAAAAGTGCAAATGTTGTGTGTGTGTGTGTGTGTGTGTGTGTGCTCTGGGGGGGGGGGGGCGTGCATGCATCAGAGTATAGTGTGTGTGTATGTGTGTGTGTGTGTGTGTGTGTGTGTGTGTGTGTGTGTGGGTATATGGGGGGTGGGGGGGGGGGGGGGGGGTGGGTGGGCTTGCATCTGTGAGCCAGGACACAAAGGTCTGTTTGTGTGCCTCAATCACTCTCGCTCATGAAAGCAGACACTTACTTGAAAAAAAAAAAAAAAAAGTACTTTTTTTTTTTTCTTTTTTTTTTTTT
>JAOPHQ010006224.1:0-5000 GCA_030340625.1 Merluccius polli
GTTTTGGGGCGTAGCCAAATAAACGATTAAATGAACAAAGACAACATAATCGCGCGCGGGCTTTCCGTACGTTTCTCGCAGAAGCTCCCGGTCCATCCGACGAGGCAGGTGCACGCGCCGCTCACGTGGTCACATGACGCCTTGTTGTCACACTGGCAGTGATGGCGACAGCCCAGACCAAACGTCCCGGCGGGACATCCTAATGAGGGAGGGAGGAGAGGGGGGGGAGGGAGGAGAGGGGGGGGAGGGAGGGGGGGGGTTTGTAGAGGAAAACCTTTGGCTGAGCAAGACACTTTGAGATAATGATTCATTGTATTGTAATTGTTTTAGTGTGTATTGTGTGACAAATACAATCATTTCAAATGGCACATATATATATATATATATATATATGTATATATATTGTAAATTCAAGAAAGAAGAATGCACACCCAAACACACACATACACACACACACACACACACACACACCGGCGTCTACATACTGTGTTGGCAGTGGGTTCCTGTGTATCCCGCCTCACAGTTGCATTGCCCCGTGGCGGCGTCACAGCTGCCGTCGCCGTTCCTACAGTCGCAGGCCTGGACGCAGTCCTCGCCCCAGTGGCCCGCGTCACACACTGGCCCACACCACAGCACCGATACAGGATTAGATATCGCTTACTCCTTCTCACGGGTCGTTTAGCAGCGCACTTTGTTACGTTTGACTGGCTGGCCAATGATGCCAGATGGTCTGTTTGTCTTCTCCGTCCAGAGAGACCCAATGTGTCTGTTGGTTTCTAAAACCTTTACTCTTTCCATGTGCCTCAGATCGCATTTTTTTAATCCCCTTGGGGGGGTGTTCTCCTGCTGAAACGGGGGTTTACTTTGAGTACCCTTCAATGACACGTATGGCGGCCGTGCATAAAAGCATCTGCTGAATAACCGAACGGTGACAAAAGCGGTAGAAAGAGAGGCTGAAACACGTATGTGCTGTCCCCTGTGCCGTACCTTTCCTGCAGCTGTGTCCCATCCATCCCGGGGCGCAGGTACAGCGGCCGGTCACCGCGTGGCAGCGCGCGTTGTTCTCACACACACACTTCAGCTGGCAGGCCTGACCGAACCGCCCGGCCGGACACGCTAAAACACACACACACACACACACACACACACACACAAGTGTTTATTATTATTTATAAAACGGATAGTCCCGGTCCTTGATTCTGATTGGCTCAAAGCCGTTGGAAAATACCATAAACACACACCTGTGACCGCGTAGCAATTCGTCTTTAGTATTAATGCGCCTGTATGCTGAAGCCTGTGTGCTAGCCTGTGTTGCTTGGCAACCGTTTTGCTGTCTTGAGGAGCTATATTGCTTCGCCGAAGACCGATGATTTGTTTTCGATATATGATCGCATTTCATGTCACTGTGTGTTTTTTCTGTGAACTACTTTTGTGAGGGGCCGGTTCATAGAAGCCATAAGCCACTTGACTCGTGCCGTGCCTCACAGCGCCCCCTAGCTGTTCAGAAATCACTGTAAACCAACGGCCTCTAGTGGCTTACTGCTTCATCAGACCTCCACCAGAGCTAATGGTCACACACAAAGTCACAACAAAGTCACAGCAGAGACACAACAAAGTCACAACAGAGACACACTCAACAAGCCGAACACGTGCGGCTTGAGGCTTTCTATTGGCTTACCACTGCACTATATTAGGGCCTGTCATGGTGGCCAGTGGGGGGGGATAGACAGAGAGAGTGATTGCCATGAGGTTGCTCTGTGTGATCCTGGAGACATTAGTCACTACCGCCGCCCCCCCGACCAGACAGTCCCCCTTCAGATCAAAGCTATGAGTAATAAAACAACTGTGGAATTTGAAACCACCCATGACTAAAACACGACGGGTTGTTCTTGTTCAATGTTTCCGAAATTCGCTGTACCTCGCCGGTGACGTCGAACAAAAACACCTGTCTGCTACCTGGCTTAAAACAACAGCTCAGAGCGATGCATCGTGGGTAACCCCCTGGTTATTGGGTCCTCGCACGGGGGAATGTTTGCGTTGCGGAGGACCATCTGGAGGGCCGACCTGACGCGACCCCTGAACACATTGCACCTCAAGGGGGTAAAACACCGCGAGACAGGCGGCCATGTGGTAGGGCTGGCGAGGGGGGGGACACACACACCTGGCCGCACACATGCGCACACCGCCCCCAGCCCTCATCACGACCACAACAACACCACCGCCACAACAAAACACATTTTATAGTAATAATTAATTGGATTTATAGAGCGCTTTTTAAGACACCCAAAGCTTAACACAGTGTGTGTGTGTGTGTGTGTGTGTGTGTGTGTGTGGGGGGGGAGTTATGAAACCTCATCCACTACCAGTGTGTGCTTAGCTTCCAGAGAAACCAGCCACCACCACCCAATCCGATCATTCAATTGCACCACCTCTCTAACCAATACCTAAACATAACCGCCGCCGACCGTCGGCAGGCGAATGTAACCATTTTGAACGTTACACCTAAACTTAACCCTCCATCATTTTATACATTCGGTTTCAAACGTTACAGCTAAAGTGGCCACTAAAGCGGCCGTAAAACTTTTACGGAGGACCTTTGCGCATGTGCGCATGTGCCAGCTGTGTCCAGTCAGCCCCCCCCCCCCCCCCCCTCCCCCCCCGAAAGGTTAAAGGTTGGTGGTGTGCGCTAATGGGACACGCCCTAAAGTTACCCCATAATACTTTAAAGAACAATCAGTTCCACTTTGTCTCAACACTAAAGCAGCAATAACATCCGGCAATAATGACCACTTGTTGCTTTGAGTTGGTAAACACACACACACACACACACACACACACACACAAGGGGGGGGGGGGGGGGGGGACTCACAGTTCTGGCAGAGTGTGCCTGTGAAGCCCGGTGGACAAGTGCAGGAGCCGTTGTGTTTGTCGCAGACGCCGCCGTGTTCGCAGGCCGGACATCTCTCCCTGCAGGCCGGACCCCAGGAGCCCTCCACACACACTGACACAAGAGCACAGCTTCAGTTGATTTCAGTGGCACACGCACACATAGTAAACACTTAGTAAAGTGACCATAAACATGCTGCTTTCACCTTACATTGGAGGACACTAGCAGAGGATGCCACCACTAAGTCATTCACAACTATGGCCCTATGCACACCTGGGCATTAACACGCGTCTCGGTTGATCCCATCACAAGCGGACAGCTCTAAGTACGTCAGTTGGGTAGTCGGTCCTTCAATGTGGCGCAGGACACATTTGCGTACACACTGCTAAAAGACCGCCCAGACCGCCTCCCGAATGTGGTCCGAGCGGTCAGGCTCTCAATGCGTCCCCGCCTGTACTTAGAGCTGTCCGCTTGTGATCGGTATCGCCTCAAGACACGTGTTATAACGCCAGGTGTGAACAGGGCCTATATTACCTTCATATCACCACCACTGGTATTTCAAACACGGCGTCTACAAGACGGTTGTGTGGCCCCCTATAACCGCGGCATGCAGGACGGTAAGACTCACGGTCCTGGCAGTGTTTCCCAGAGGTTCCCGCCGGACAGCGGCACCGCCCCGTCACCGCGTCGCATGGGGCCCCGGTACAGTTGCAGGCCTGGCCGCAGCCCCTCCCGAACCGCCCCTCTGGGCAGTCTGCAGTCACCGCACAGCATCGCAAGTTAGACCACCGGAGGAGATATCACCGTGTGTGAGGGGGGCTGCACAATGCCTCGCATGTTAAGCAATTTTTGGCCTCTGCAATTCTCAGCTCGTCGTGAAAGGTTGCAATGAATGCATTCAAAATAAAATGTATAAAAAAAACTAAACTCGGTTCATAAGAGGTCTAACAAATCACAGGCATTGCCGTTATGGGTGCGTGTCCCTGCGCGGTCTGAGGAATCACTAATGCGAAATACATGACATGGCACAATGCGACGCGGTTGCCAGGTTGTCAGATCAGATCTAATCAATAATCTGTTAATCGCAACGCATAATCGCCATCACAATATCGGGCAAAATAATCTCAATCCTCATTTTTGTCATAATCGCGCAGCGCAGCCCCTGAGTATGAATCCCGACATCCACGCAATAATAATAACGCACCTTGATCGCAGCTGTTGCCACGGCGACCGGGGGGGCAGATCCGCTGGCACTCTCCCGACACGTGATGGCAGGACACGCCTGGTGGACAGGTGCACTTCTTCTCGCAGCCCGCGCCGTAGGAACCCGGGTCGCATTCTAGAGACGCACACACACACACACACACACACACATGCACACACACACACACACACACACACGCACACACAGTACCCCAAGAGACAAGAGGTCGAACCAGTGAGCTCACCTTCCAAGTACAAATCATGAACATGCTCTTCATTTTTTTTTTTCTTTTCTGTGGGACACGCTTACCTTGGCTGCACGTGTTGCCTTGGTAACCGGGTTTGCATACACAGGTGCCGTGGCGACGGTGGCACTCCAAGGTGTTCTGCTGGACGCACTGACACTCCTCAGAGCAGCCCGGACCGAAGGCCCACTTGGGACACGCTGGGGGGGACACAGACCGGAGACACACACGTACCGTTTCAAATACCGTACTTTTTGCTTTTTTTTTATGACTCACTTTTTCTTCTTACATCCTTTTTATTTATTTTTTTTCTTCTTGTGCATTTATTTATTTATTTGAATGTTTCGTCACTTTCTGTACATATTCCCGTGTGTCAATTGAGCGTCTCTGTATCAATAAAGGTTGAAAAAAAAATGCTAATGTCTGGATTAAGACATTGAGCTAAAGGGCGAGGGAGGATGTTGACATTTGAATTTAGTTATTTGTCAGACGCTTTGGATAAAAGCAGACATCTTGTAATAAGTAATAATCAAACACAAAAGCTTTATATATTCAGGTTAACCTCCGTCTAACGTGTGTGACTACAATATATTAAAATACCAGCTAAACACACACACACACACACAAAAAAGTACACATTGGAACCCTTCCCCTCAAGTTTGCAG
>JAOPHQ010006225.1:0-12601 GCA_030340625.1 Merluccius polli
GGTGACTGACTATCTCCATGGTTACTGACCTATCTCCATGGTTACTGACCTATCTCCATGGTTACTGACTGCAGAACTGTGGTCAGTAACTTTTGATGTTTACTTTATCACATTTTAATTCAGTTAGCAATATATTTGACAAGTTAGTAGGTTTTAACTAGCTAACGTACGGAAACAGGTAAAGCTGGGAGCAAATCAATATCGTCAATATGGTTTGTTACATTGTTTTTTATGTGATGTTGTGGTGTTTTATAGTCGGTTGGTGGTGAGATGGGGATGTCAAGATTACATGATGTGAGGACTTAGATACTGATCAGTATCGATCACATCAACGTATCTTTAATAAAAGAATAAGGAAGCGTTTTGGGCTGAAGATGTAGAAATAGACCTCCCTATTACTGTGATAACTGAGATGTACTAGAAATGTCTGCATGTTGGATGACATGGGGATGGAGGTCTGTGCTGCCCCACACCCTGACCAAATGAACACAAGGCTTCCATTGAAAATCCTCACGTCACCTCACATAGATTGTTATTACAGTCCTTTTTGTGACGGTCAGATTGCTTCCTCACGTGCATCAACTGATTGTACCTCCTCTGTCAGCAGGGAGGCAACACACCATGACTCCGCTCTCTGAGTGGTGCCTGGTTGGTGCAACCACATGGACGGATAGCCAACCATGATAGGATTGAAGGCTGGATGGGGGTTGGGTCCAAGGAGGAGACAATGAGCATCGACCAAGACATGGATTTGAGTTTATTAAAGCTTCAGGGTCCATTAAGTCCATTGCTTATTTGCTTACAAATTAAGAATAACAACTGAATGATGTTCATGCCTAAAAAACAATCACAGTTCACTTGTGTATGGTCATGCTATGTGCTATTGTGTGCATTGCAATCAGATTCAATTTTCAAGACTGCCTAAAATCACTATGAATATTTTTTAGCCAAATTTGGAGCTTGTTGTATTAGAGTCGAATGGGATAGAATCGGTCTTTATTGCATACGTCTGGATTGACTTGCATATGAGTCTGTGTGCAGAATCCCCGAATACAAATCCGAGTTCATAGCATACATGATAGTTTATAATGTTTGATTTCTGAATGTTTGATTTCTTGAGTTTCTTTGTAGTGGTAGCAGTATACAGGCCTATATATATATAATTAAACCATATAAATACTACTGACAAGCAGGTCGGTTTGCAATACTCCAAATCAATTGCCATTATGTTTTCTAGTTACCAAATGTTGCTGTTTGGTGGTAAATCAGCAAAGAGTGATGTGCAATTTCCTCTCATTTCAAATGACCTGCTTGGATCAGAAGCTACAAAACCATGTGACCATCGAGCTGTTTGACCCCCGGTGACACAACTCTGTCTTTCTATGGCTTTGCTCCATGGTTACTGGCCTATCTCCATGGATATGACTGAACTATCTCCATGACGGACAGACCTGTCCCGATGCGGGGACATATCTCCATGGTGACTGAGTGACTGACCTATCTCCATGGTGACTGAACTATCTCCATGGTGACAGACCTGTCTCCATTGTTACCGGCCTATCTCCACGGTTACAGATCTATCTCTCTAGAGAGAGAGGGAGGGAGACATGGAGAGAGGCTAACCGATGTTGTTATCCCCGACATATATCTCCGTCTCCGCTATCACTCTCTGTTGTTGGTCCCTCTTTTCATTCATCCTCTCACACGCCTTCCTTACTCACCCTCTTCTTCCCCTTATTGTCTCTCCTCTTTTTGGAGATGTATGAGATTATATCTGCCAGTCTGATCCACAGCAGATCTCTGATCTCTGGGCCATTTCAGAGGCAGCCAAGAGGTCAGTTTCATGTTGTCATTAAATCTACTGACTGACAGGCAGATCCACCTGATGTTAAATATGAACGTTGGACCAAGCAGCTCGCTCTGAAGCCTGCAGGGCCGTGACTGGGAACAGTGAGCTGTTTGTGCCCTGGTCATAATCTCCAGGAACCACTACAGTTGAATGATTTCGGCTCCTGGGAGGTTTCAAAGCATTGATAAAACAAACTGTGTAGTGTAATTGTGTTTTGCAATGTATATGTCAGTCTGACCTTGGCCATGGGCAGTGATTGATTCCCAAATATTTCCTTACGTTGTTCAGAGAGCCAGAGAGACTTGCTGAATCCGTTTGAAAGTTCAGCAGAACCGAATTGTCCTCTGAGAAACGTCTTCGGTTAGGGATGGTCTCACCCATGACAAGCCATTTAGTTTTAATGGTCGGCAGAATTCAATTTAATTCGGCAGAATTGAGTTCTTACTAAGTAAGCATTGAGTTCTGCCGAGTGACAGTTTTGCCATGGACAGACAACATTTTGCAATACAATAGCAATAGCAAATGTCTTTTATATCACAGAGCCCGACTGTGATGGACAGGCCCCAGGGAGTCAATCCCAGAGGGGCGCTGATCCCTGCTGCTGCTGTCCCCAGGGGGGACAGACCCACCACAGCTAAACCTTATTTATTTAGTTTCCCTTCTTCCCTCTTTACATGGACGTTGATTGGTGTCCTGTTGTGTATTGGCTCATGTCACGGGTCGGAGGCCAGGGAGGATATTTCTGGTCGTCGCTGATTGGACCCGTTGTGACCCATGCCGTGAATAAGATCTGATTGGTGTGCGTGTTGCCAGGTGCCGAAAAACCAAATAATCCTACAATCCTCCAGTGCTATAGGCCCGAATCCATCTTCTTGATTTGTCGATTTCTGCATATATTTATAATCCTATATCAAAACCTTGTTTTGATATAGGATTTATATATAAGTGTCGTTCAACAGAGGCCTCCTACAACATGTGAAAGCTGCACGTTTGGCAAAAAGAATTCTGTAAAGTTCAAACCAAACACAACCTACATTTAAGCGTCGCTCATTGAGTTCAAGCAGAGAGCCCCTGGTCCTATTTGTCATTGCATGTTTTCACTACCCGTTTGTACCTGCGCGTTTCACACAACGCATGAACAAAATGCAAATTCCTGACCCACCGGGACGCAGGTGTCGTCGTGGTCGTGATGCCGCTTCATGGCCACTTGGCGGCGCCACGTGGTAAACGTTGTAGTCATTTTTTTTTTTTTTTTTCTTCTTCTTCCACAAACAGCATGTTATTATTTAAAGCACCTGACCCCTCCTCGGACCGCAGGTGGCTCCGCGTACACCTGGCCAGGTGGTCCCCTCGTTACCACGGCCCCTCGGAAACAGAGGGGAGTCCGCTTCACGTTCACCATAAAGAGGAACTAAACCCTCGCCGCCCTCACGGAAAGTGATGTGTGATGATGATGCGCGTGTGAAGCCAAAGAAGCGGAAGAGAGTCGTTCTGTGCGCCCCGCGCCTGGCTGCGCGTGCGAGGCTGCAAAGGGCGGAAGTGCCGCGGCGCGTGTCCGCGGTGAGGGAGGGCGCAGCGGGGTGAGCGGGGTGCGGGTTCATGTGTTCATGTGTTCATTTGCTCCGAGAGGACTTCAATGAGCGGCTGCGACATGGGTGAGTGCACCTGGGAATACAGAGGCACCTTTTTTTTTTTTATGGTGCCGTTAAAATGAAAAAATAAAAAACACTAGTAAAGCCTATAACTTCATAAAAATAGCAACAAAAAAACAACAACAAAAAAGTAACGGTCATAGGCTGTCGCCGTTCGGCATTACATTAACACAGTATTACAAAGTCTACATGGTATGGTCTAAAACGTATTCCCCTTCTCACGTACTCGGATTAATAATGTGTTTTTATTGTGTTTTTATTTGTATTTTACTTGTCACACTTCATTGGTGGGGGTCTGTATGTGTCTTCTTCTCTCTCTCTCAAACTTATTAAAAGTTATCGTCGGTGACGGAGGTGCGCGAGGCGCGGCCACCATCGCCACCCGTCCGGCACTGGGCGTTTAATTAACCTTTGAATCACTGTACCGCCACCGGAACACCGACGCCGGTCGGACGGATGGAGACGATGAGCTGAAGGGTGGTGGTGGTGGTAGTGGGTGGTAGTGGGTGGTGGTAGTAGGGGGGTGGTGGTAGTGGGTGGTAGTTGGTAGTGGTAGTGGGTGGTAGTAGTGTGTGTGTGTGTGGGGGTAGGTAGTAGTGGCTGGTGGTAGTGGGTGGTAATAATGGGTGGTGGTAAGTGGGGTGGTAATAATGGGTGGTGGGTAGTGGGGGGGTGGAGGTAGTAGTGGGTGGTGGGGGATGGTGGTAGTGGGGGATGGTGGTAGTGGGTGGTAGTAGGGGGTGGTGTAGTGGGGGGTGGAGGTAGTAGTGGGTGGTGGAGCTGGAGGTAGTAGTGGGTGGTGGTGGTAGTCGTGGGGAGGAAGAGGAAGTCACAGCTTGTCCTCCACTCCTGTGCATGAGGGCACTACTGATGGCTGGGTATAAATAGGTCTACATACGTCGTCAACAGCTACTTCTGACCGAGGCGTCTGATTGGACGAGAGAGAGAGAACAGCGCTGGGGGACTTTTAACTCTGCGCGTATCCCTCTGCGCTGTACAGCTGTTTCTGGAAATATGCGGCAACAGGAAATGTTGATGTGTTGTTGCTTGGCAACGCAGAACTATTTGTGTCAATAAATGATTCAATATGCGCCCGCTTATTGCTGTCGGCTAATAAGTTGCGCTCCGTAGCGCCGTTGTGTGAAGGCTGCATCGCGTCTCGAGGTCGTGCCGTTATACTGAATATCCGCACGGCTGGGGTATCCACAGCCGTGCGGATATTCAGTGTAACGGCACTATGAAACCGCTCACCCGGTTCTTCCACAGGTGCTGCCACGTAAAATGATCAACCCAAAAGTAACTTGAGTCAAATAAAAGAAAAAATGTGAACGTTTGCGAAGCGAAAGCAAGGTTAATGGGTGACACGGGCGTGTGAGGGTTTCAAGTGGTACCGGTTCAGGTTGGACCGGGCAGGAAGTGACATCATCCTGTGTTCTTGGCTTCTTTCCGTTCCAGTGGTCCCAGGCTTCTCCGTAACCCTGACCCTAACCCTCTAACCCTCATCCCCTAACCCTAACCCTACCTGCATGTAGCCTGACAGCCCCTCCCTAACCCTAACCCTACTGTAACCCTAACCCTAACCCTAGCCTGACAGCCCCTCCCTAACCCTCTAACCCTAACCCTCTAACCCTACCCTAACCCTACCTGCATGCAGCCTGACAGCCCCTCCCTAACCCTAACCCTCTAACCCTCACCCCCTAACCCTAACCCTCACCCCCTAACCCTAACCCTCACCCCCTAACCCTACCTGCATGCAGGCTGACAGCCCCTCCTTAACCCTAACCCCCTAACCCTAACCCTCACCCTACCTGCATGCAGCCTGACAGCCCCTCCCTAACCCTAACCCCCTAACCCTAACCCTCTAACCCTAACCCTCACCCTACCTGCATGCAGCCTGACAGCCCCTCCCTAACCCTAACCCCCTAACCCTAACCCTCTAACCCTAACCCTCACCCTACCTGCATGCAGCCTGACAGCCCCTCCCTAACCCTAACCCCCTAACCCTAACCCCTCTAACCCTAACCCTCACCCTACCTGCATGCAGCCTGACAGCCCCTCCCTAACCCTAACCCCCTAACCCTAACCCTCTAACCCTAACCCTCACCCTACCTGCATGCAGGCTGACAGCCCCCCCCCCCCCCCACCCTCTCCACACTCCAAACAGACGAGGTGAAAAAAAAACATTTAAAAAACATTTGGACCGCGCTAGCGCTACGAATGTGATGAAACAACACCAATAGGATGGGTGTGGGTGCAGGCGAAGGCTAAATGCAATCTTAACACCTCGCAGTTGAACGCAGGGCCAGGGAGATATTATCTCATTATCTGGCGGTAACAGGCGCATAACAGGCGGTCTGGGGAAAACCGTGCGGAAACAATGACATCACTTCCAGAATAGGACTTACTTTTGAAAATTGAACCCCAATAACATTTCAAGAAAAGTTAATTGGAACCGTTTCTAATCCCTGGTCCCCAGTGTCCTCGGACTTCACGGCAGATGAGAAGATGGAGATGGAGAGCGTGAAGATGTACAAGAAAAACCTACTGGAGGACATCCAGGTGAACACACACAAACGCGCGCACACACACACACATACACACACACCAGAGATGGAAATTAACTTTTTTGCCCACCAGCCACTCATCTTTTTTACCAGCCACTTTTTATACGCTATATTTTTTTGATATATGCATACATTTTAAACAATATAATAGTAACAATAGATAAGAAGTGTTTTTCATACACATAATTCTTTCCATCAGAAGTGATTTTTACTGTAAGTAGGTGCTACCAAGGAACTGAGTTGAAAATGTTACACTCTTACCGCATATGATAAACAATACACAGGTATCTGCCATGTTAAGTCATGTTTATTTCAAAGGTGTTACGATGACACGTTTGGGGATAATTCATCTATACAAAGTATTTTCAATAAAAACTAATTGACATATTAACAATAACATTAATAACAACATGCATGGCTACACCATCATAAGTCAATAGGAACATTTGTTTTTTCAGTGCACTGAAATGCAACAGATGTATCCTCTCGGTATAGGAAGACTCATACTCTGCCTATGCATTCGAAATTAAACATTTGAAAACAGACCATGAAGAAACAAGAACAAGAAACAATGACTTCATAAGTGCAAGACACATTGAAAAACGTCAGAATACAACTAGAGAAAGCAACATTGCTTTCTCTAGTAGTTCTTTCTTTATATGTCAATAATTAAGCCTAGCATACTATACCGAATGTTGATACCGGCATATTATGTCTATCAGGGGTGGGCTGGGAAAAAAATTCGGCCCGGGAAATTTTCTCCTGGACCGGCCCACGTCGATCGACGGGGGGGGGGAGGGGACGCAATTGTTGACGGGGGGGGGGGGGTGTTGCGCGATTATTGACGGGGGGGGGGGGGGTGTTGCGCGATTGTTGACGGGGGGTCGTAGCGCACCCCGGACCTACGACCACCGGCCGGCCAAAAAAATTACGGCCGGCCGGCTCGGCCTGAAATCGTCCGGCCGTTCGGGAAATCTCCCGAACCTCCCTATGGCCAGCCCGTCCCTGATCTCTATGGTTACCGGTATATTATCCCGGATGTTGACAGTCGCAGTTCAGCAAAAGAGGCGTAGAAGAAGAAGGGGGCCGTATGACGAATGTATTAAATATGCAAATTTGATCGGACCTGACTGGAAAGTATTACCCGACACAGTGGCGGGTGAAGTGACACAATTCACCCGCCACCATACAAATCCACCCGCAAATGGCGTGTGGCGGGTGTTAATTTCCATCCCTGACAAACACACACACACGCACGCACATAATGTTGACCTCTGACGTCCTCTTCCTAATCCAGAAACTAAAGTCAGAGATAGACGTCATCATGGCCGACATCCTCAGCTTCGAGTCGTCAGAGGAGAGGTATGTTTGAATAATGACTCCCCTCTCTCCTCTTCACCTCTACAGATATGACCTTGTTCACGGGCGTTCCCATCTCACGCCTGTAATGGGATGCGCCAAATGAGCGTTATTGGCGAGAGAGCAGGAGGGCAGGATCTTCAGTTACATGGGTTTAGCGGCGAGAGAGAGGGATAACCGTTTCCTTTTTTCGGATACAGCTTTGTCAGGCCTGTTGTCTAACTGACACTTGCGACACGCAAGCTATTGAAAAGATGTCAGGGACAGGTCAGGTTGGTGCCACCATGACGATAGATAGATAATGGATAGATAATCATCTGGTGGCCTCCAAGAGGCACACGTTTACACACAGTACATCGACACACAAGTGCACAAGACGTAACCACTTCCATTATTACTCGGCTTTGTTGAATACTCGATTCTGATTGGTCCATTATGGCATTCTGTGGTCTGTCATTTCTGAATAGCTATCGACCGTTGCTATGGACGCTATTTTATAACTGTAGAATCGAACAGACACTTTTTAATAATAATGACCGACTACTTATCCCTTACATAAGACCCCCTTGACATCTGGCATTAACATGCGTCAGACACTGAATACGTACTGACACGTAAAACGAGGACAGACACTGGGGAACTGAACTTTTTTAAATACATGAATTGGATTTTATAAAGTACCATCTTATGTGATCTCCACTGTGCTGACCTCATTAGCAACAGGACCGTCGAGAAAGGAAAGAAGTTCTCCAACGGAAAGAAAAAGTTCAACATGGACCCCAAAAAGGTGGGCAACGCTTGTGTGTGTGTGTGTGTGTGTTTGTAAGTGTGTAAGTGTGTACTTGCATATCTGTGTATGATTGTGTGAGTGTCTATCTGTGTGTGTGTCGGTGTGTGTTGTGTGTGAGCCTGTCTTTGTGTGTGTGTGTGTGTGTGTGTGTGTGTGTGCGTGTGTACAATACAGTATTACAACACAGTTCAAGCTGTGGTTTGACTTCACTTCCTATGTGCTCAGCGCTGACTCATAAGAGCATAAGGGCATAAACACCGCAAGTGGTCTTCCGTCATAACTTTACATAATTGAGGTCATTACCTTGTAGCCAACGCTGATATATAATGATAAAAAATGATCCGTTATTATACTTGTATAATAAAATATAAATGTAATTATATACTTAATTATCGTTACTATCGTTGAATAAAACTATGACAATATGATGACCTGACAACACAGAAAGACAATTATTATTATTAATTACTGCCTCACTCTTTTTTTGGTAATTCAGTCAAAGTGATTATATATTTTGAAATATATTTTACAATTAGAGAGGATGTTTTCAAACCCTTGTTCCTCTTGTAATCTGTGGTGATGGTGCTGCCAAGAAAGAGGAAGCGAGAGTAGCGGTAGTAAGAATCAAACGCTGGTCTCGCACATTGAGCTTCCTGGGTGATGTGTGTATGAGATTATCAGTGTGTGTGTGTGTGTGCGTGTGTGTATATGTGTGTGTGTTCAGGGTATTGACTACATGGTGGACAGCAAGCTCCTGGAACCCGGCGCCAAGTCTATCGCTGAGTTCCTCTACAGGGAGGAGGGGCTCAACAAGACCGCAATCGGCGAGTTCCTTGGAGAGAGGTGAGGAGACGTCACCACCCTCGTCACCACCATCATCCTCATCATCATCATAATCAGCGTCACCACCATGATGATGATGATGATGATGATGATGGTTGTGATGGTTGTGATGGTTGTGATGGTTGTGATGATCTGTGATAAGATGAAGATAAAATGGCACTTTATTAATCCCACGTTCAAAGACGGGTGTCATAGCAGGAAGTACAGTACAGCAGTAGAAGAAATTTAAAAAATACAACATTAAAAGTACAATAAATAAATACAGGAAAAAACAATAGGGCTTGTGCATCGCCACATTGTCACATTGCAATGACCCCCGCCATTTTGGAAGCATAGGAGTATTGTAATGTTAGTTATTGTGTTGGTAGTCATGGTTACCATTGTTTAGTAATTAATCGTGAAATGATTTGTCATTATGGGGAGACGTTGTGTTTGAAGCCGCCGCAGCGTTTCTTATGAGAGACGCGGCAAAACAAAGTTTTCATTAGCTGAGGTTACGGTGTATTTACTGATTTAAGGTTTTTCTCTTGAGTCTTCTCAATATGGCAGAGTAAACAAATCCCATGATTCATTCTGCTGTACAAGCAGTAATAATAATAATAATAATTATTATTATTCTAATTCTAATTCTTATTCTCTCTCTCTTCTCTTCTTTAACTCCACCCCCCTCATCTCCAGGGAGGAGCTCCACCTGCAGACACTCAAGGCCTTTGTGGAGCTCCACCAGTTCTCCAACCTCAACCTGGTGCAGGCGCTCAGGTGACCACCACTCAGTTGACCTTTAACCTCTGGTGTACACACTGCCACCACACACACACACACACACACACAGCCGGTCGTGATTGCAGAACAACTTATGTGTGTGTGTGTGTGTGTGTGTGTGTGTGTGTGTGTGTTTGTGCGTGTGCATGTGCATGCGTGGTGTGTGGCAGACAGTTCCTGTGGAGTTTCCGTCTACCTGGCGAGGCCCAGAAGATTGATCGCATGATGGAGGCGTTCGCCATGCGCTACTGCGACTGCAATGCTCCAGTCTTCCAGTCCACTGGTAGGCTATGCACCCGTCTTCCTGTGTGTGTGTGTGGGTGTGTGTGGGTGTGTGTGTGGGTGTTTTTTTTTAAATCTAAAAATGATGTTATTTTTATCTGCTTCCTTATTTCTTCTTCCAAAGTACTCATCTATTCTCAGTGTCTTTACAAAGTATTTGAGTAAGCTTCCCCTGTAGGGTTTTGTGTGTGTGTATATATATATATGTGTGTGTGTGTGCATATGCCATTTGGTGGATGCTTTGTCTTACAATACCATTAGTGCATACATTTTTTAGCCTGGGTGGTCCCAGTGGGAATCAAACCCCTAACCCTGGCAGTGTTAATGCCATGCTCTACCAGTTGAGCTAGTCAGGACCAAACGTCCCTGCCTCCCCCAGACACGTGCTACATCCTGTCCTTCGCCATCATCATGCTGAACACCAGCCTCCACAACCCCAACGTGAAGGACAAGACCACGCTGGAGCGCTTCATCTCCATGAACCGAGGCATCAACAACGGAGGAGACCTGCCCGTCCCGCTGCTCACGGTAACCTCATCCCCTGGGTGGGCCTTCTTCACCTGGCGGCCATCTTGTTGTATTGTTATGTGAGGGCGGCATCGCTGAGAATGCGCGAAATCCAAGCATTTCATGACCATTTTTGACAAAAAAACTTGAAACATAGCCAAATGCAGCGACTGTCTGAGTACCCAATTACAGATCGCAGTGACATTCTGTCTCGCCGATCACAGCATCGAAACTTAATTGAAGTAGCTACAAAGAGTTCAAATACAGCAAAAGTGAGGAAATGAAAGATTGTAGGCCTATGTGAAAAAGGAGTAATGCAAGTATAAAATAGGAAACATCCTAGTTGGCTAATGAGGAAGCGTTGGATTCCTCTATCATTGTAGAATATCCAATACATATAACTTTGCTTGATTTAGGTTTTTCAAATGGTCAATTAAAATACGTTGTAATAACTATTTCATGTAATTTGACGTAACAGTGAATTGCCACCTTGTTAAGAAAACCAGTAATTCTTTCACCTAAAGTTGTGTATTTGACCACTCAGAAACTGTACGAGAGCATACGCAGCGAGCCGTTCAAGATCCCAGAGGACGACGGCAACGACCTCACTCACACCTTCTTCAACCCCGACCGCGAGGGCTGGCTCCTCAAACTCGGTAACGTTTCACTTGTTTGACCCCGATGATGGCCCTCGTTACACGCTTCAACTTCAGATGTATTACAATGTATTTGTTTTCTAATTGGCATGTATTTATTTTTCATTGCCATGTATTTCTTACTAATTAGCATATTTTGTTTCCAGTTGGCATATATCAGTTTCTCATTAGCAGGCGTTTGTTTATAAATGAACATGTATGTATATGTTTCTATTTAGCATGTATTTATTTGTACTTCATACTTTGTACTACATATATTTGTTTCTCCTTAGCATGTGTTTCTTTGTATTTGCAGGAGGCCGCGTGAAGACGTGGAAGAGACGCTGGTTCATCCTGACTGACAACTGTCTGTACTACTTTGAGTTCACCACCGTGAGTCTCCCATGCCCACCCTCCTCCTCCTCCTCCTCCTCCTCCTCCTCCTCCTCCACTACAATCATCCTTATCCATTATAATCCATGCGCTATGTCCTGTGTTGAGAAGCATGCGGCCGTGTCGGGACGGACGCAAAATAACAGGAATTGTTCGAGACTCGGGTCTAGTATTTGAAGCGAGCAAAGCGATACGCTACATGCCTGCTCTGTGTGCTTTGCTTCGTTAAAACAATATGCTTCTGGTTCTTCTTGAGAGGCGAAATTCGCAGAGCAGTATTCATTGGGCTTTAGCACACCTACACCAGTATGGTGTGCTCTGCATCTCGATTGTACCCACAACTTCCCTGAACTCATTAAAGGGAGAAGTGCAACGCAGTAGTGTCAGAGTGTTGCGTGGAAATAATGGTGTCTTACTTGGAAATACCAGTGCAGTCCTTACTGTGCTGGAAGTCAGCCAGCCAGCCAGCCAGCCAGCCAGTCAGTCAGTCAGTCACTCGATCAGTCAGCCAGTCAACCGGTCAGTTGGATGAAACGCAGACCTCCCACTGCCATGCGAAAGGCTAATGTTGCGTGCACCGAGCCGTGCGCCATTAAAAAATGACAGGTCTGTCAGCTTGACGGGAATGTGTGGCTGTGCGTGACGTGAGTCAGTACACTGTCCTAATGGCGCCTTCTGGATAAACCGGCCTTTTCGTGGTCGGTGGAAAAGCTGTTCACAGGCTGGCCTGTTACAGAGCTGTTCACAGGCCGGATGGATATATTTCTATGTCGGTGCTTGCAGTGGGGCCGGTAATCACCGGTACTTCTACGTTTGAGTCACCGATCTGACTCCATCTATGTGTCCCTAGCTCTCCGTCTGCCGCACTAAACCCCCGACTCTCTGTCTGTCTGTCTCTCTCCATCTCCAGGATAAGGAGCCCAGGGGCATCATTCCGTTGGAGAACCTGTGTGTCAAAGAAGTTT
>JAOPHQ010006227.1:0-14353 GCA_030340625.1 Merluccius polli
CTCTAGAACCTCTACAGGTAACACCTCTAGAACCTCTACAGGTAACACCTCTAGAACCTCATACAGGTAACACCTCTAGAACCTCTACAGGTAACACCTCTAGAACCTCATACAGGTAACACCTCTAGAACCTCTACAGGTAACGCCTCTAGAACTTCATACAGGTTACACCTCTAGAGCCTCATACAGGCAACACCTCTAGAACCTCATACAGGTAACACCTCTAGAACCTCATACAGGTAACACCTCTAGAACCTCATACAGGTTACACCTCTAGAACCTCATACAGGTAACACCTCTAGAACCTCATACAGGTTACACCTCTAGAACCTCATACAGGTAACACCTCTAGAACCTCATACAGGTAACACCTCTAGAACCTCATACAGGTAACACCTCTAGAACTTCATACAGGTTACACCTCTAGAACCTCTACAGGTAACACCTCTAGAACCTCATACAGGTAACACCTCTAGAACCTCTACAGGTAGCCTGGTTACTCTGTCTAACTGGGTTTCGCTGTGTATAAAAATACATATTGTGTTCATGTCCAGTGGGACACACCTTCTCTGGCCCCTTGAGCACCTGGCCTAACTTCTCCCAACTGCTCCTCTTCTGTTCCTCCAGCAAATCAGCCAGCACCAGGAGCTGTTCATCCAGATGCTAAACGAGCCCCTGGGTGAGGGCGTCGAGGGACCGGAGGTGGGAGAGCTGGGGGCCGCCGGAGAGGAAGGGGCCCCGGTCAACTACATCCAGGTCACCCCCCAGGAGAAGGAGGCCATCGAGAGGGTGAGTCCCAGAACCACATTACATTTCCTCTCTGAAGATCAGCCTGGCCTCGCTTGCATTGAAACCAACTTCCAAAACCCAAAAAGGAATTAACCAATCGGTGCTGGGCAGTCATGGATCTCCAAAAGGCAGATCTTCAGCAAGAAACTGAAATGTCACTGTTTGATGTGACTATTTACTTATTGAATTACCAGAAAAAATGCTATATGGTGACGTTATCGAGATATTAAATTACCAATATCTGGACAGAAGATTGTGTCCGTATCGCTCCGCCCCTGTTCACATTCCAGCATGTTCTCCTGCTGTAGTTCTCTAGCTGTTTGTTTCCAGTTAAAAAGTTAATTTGTGCGTGTGTGTGTGTGTGTGTGTGTGTGTGTGTGTGTGTGTGTGTGCAGTTAAAACAGTTGGGCTTCCCCGAGGCGCTGGTCATCCAGGCCTACTTCGCCTGCGAGAAGAACGAGAACCTGGCCGCCAACTTCCTACTCAACCAGGGCTTCGAAGACGACTGAGGCCCACGGACACGTCTGCCTCCCCCCCCCCCCTCTCCCTCCCCCTCCCTCCCCCTGCATCTCTCACTCCTTCCCCCCTGTCGTTAGCTCAGCACAAGGACTGCACCCCCCGCCCACCAACCCCCCCCCCCCCCCTCCCCCTCCCCCCCCACCCTACTGTACAGCCACCCAGCGGGGGGGGGGGGGGAGCAGGGGAGGGGAGCTACTGGGTGGGGAGGCTTGGGGGAAATGTGGGAGGGGAGAGGTTTGTTGGGGAGGCAGGAGGGAGGGAGAAAAGGGGGAGGGATCCTGAAATCCACCGGAATTCCAATGGAATGTGTGTGTGGCTCGTTTTAGGATCTTAATTAGGTTTTAGGAGGGGGGGGTCTGATGGGAGAGAGCCTGAGAGTTGTGGGCGCATGTGTCTTTTTTTTTTTCTTTTTTTTTTCTGCTTGTGAGCGTGTCCGCTGGTACCTGTGCAGGTGGATGTGTGGGCGTGTCCCGCTGGTACCTGTGCAGGTGGATGTGTGGGCGTGTCCGCTGGTACCTGTGCAGGTGGATGTGTGGGCGTGTCCGCTGGTACCTGTGCAGGTGGATGTGTGGGCGTTTCCGCTGGTACCTGTGCAGGTGGATGTGTGGGCGTTTCCGCTGGTACCTGTGCAGGTGGATGTGTGGGCGTGTCCGCTGGTTCCTGTGCAGGTGGATGTGTGGGCGTGTCCACTGGTTCCTGTGCAGGTGGATGTGTGGGCGTGTCCGCTGGTTCCTGTGCAGGTGGATTGTGTGGGCGTGTCCACTGGTTCCTGTGCAGGGGGGGTGTGGGCGTGTCCACTGGTACCTGTGCAGGTGGGTGTGTGGGCGTGTCCACTGGTACCTGTGCAGGTGGGTGTGTGGGCGAGAGACAGGTGATCCATGTGCATATCTACGCTTTGTTTATCCTTTTGGCGTGTGTGTGTGTGTGTGTGTGTGTGTGTGTGTGTGTGTGTGTGTGTGTGTGTGTGTGTGTGTGTGTGTGTGTGTGTGTGTGTGTGTGTGTGTGTGTGTGTGTGTGTGTGTGTGTGTGTGTGTGTGTGTGTGTGTGTGTGTGTGCCTGAGGGTGGACTTGGTGTGCTGCTTTGCGCATGTGTGTGAGACGCCGTAACTGGGGTGACGGGCGGTAGGGAACCAAGCGGGAACTAAAGTGATGTTTAATGACAAACTGTCTGGTCTGGTTTCATTCACTGCACACCAACACTGAGCTGTGGCGCCCTCTGTGTCCGTCTGCAGTACTGCAGGGTTTCTCCTCAGTCTTAGTATTTTAAATTCTGGACGGGTTTTGGAATTGGAATCGGCCTCCATTACTGTTAAAACTGACTTTAAAAAAAAAACAAAAGCATTTAATCACATGAGACGCATGAAACCTGAACTCAATCTTGGCTCTCGTTTGTCTTTTTTTTTTTCCTGTGAACTTCAATTCAATCCAGGCTTTAAAAATCCACAAAAAAATAGTGTTTTGCCAGTTGTGTGTCAACATTATAAAATCCTGTACAATATGGTGTTGTGCTCGTCCCTGGTGCTGCAGTGAAAGCTGATCGAGACGGTGATTTCACCACCAATTATTTTGACGTCGGAGCAGCGAATGTTAAAAGGTGCCGTGTGCAGAATAAAGTGGCGTCTAGTGAACAGACTCGGCAGAAATAGCATAATATTCAGAAGTATGTTTTAGGCGCTGCAACAATGAATCGATTAGTCGACCGACAATGAATCGAATATTTTTTATAATCAATGCTGTAGGTCATTTATCAAGTACAAACACCAAACATTTAGTTTGGTAATTGTTGCAGCCCTAGTATGTTTTAATTGGTATCTACCATGTTGCACCGCCGTGTTTCAAATGGCTCTAGAGAGGACGCATTTTTACATTTTTTAAACATAATCCCTATCCTACTTGTAAACTATGACCTATAGTTTTACAGAATAAATACGGTTTATAAATGATCAAGGAACCTCATCACTTGACACTTAGCTACTCAATGCTTTCGTAGGCCAAGACATGGAAGTACATACTGGCTATTGATATTCAGTTGGTTGCAATCTGCAACCTCACCGCTAGATGCCACTAAATCCTACACATCACCTTTAAAGGACACTTCCTATGCACAATGAGACCATATGATCACATGTCCACCGAGTTGGACCGCTCTCTGGGATCAGTTTTCATTCAGTCCAATGGAACCAAAGTTCTGGAAAACCGCTAATTAGCTTATAACGCTAATTAGCTTATAGCGCTAGCTGTGGGGGCAGATATTCATGTAAAATAAATCGCAGTTCTATACCACTAACACGGCTCAACATCGCACCACACTTCCCCGGCAGCATAATGAGTCCCTACATGTAAAACGAAGCATTGAGAACTTTGTAAGTGTACAGACAGTTTATTAAAAATAAAGTTTAGGAAGCCAGCGCCTCACGAAAACAAGCGGGCGCCATCTTTGGAAAACAGTCACGACCAGTCGAGCGACGAACGCCGTGCAGCGTAATGAGCCGGAAGAGGAGAACACACGAGATGAGATGAATCAGAAGGTGTGAAGTGTGAACAGTGCGTGTGCATAGAGGAGAGGAGGATATGGTTCGTGTTTGTGTTTTCCCGCCGGCGCTCGACTGGTCGTGACTGTTTTCCAAAGATGGCGCCCGCTTGTTTTCGTGAAGGTACTGACTTTCTAAACTTTCTTTTTAATAAACTGTCTGTACACTTACAAAGTTCTCAATGCTTCGTTTTACATGTAGGGACTCATTATGCTGCCGTGGAAGTGTGGTGCGGTGTTGAGCCGTGTTAGTGGTATAGAATTGCGATTTATTTTACATGAATATCTGCCCCCACAGCTAGCGCTATAAGCTAACAGCTAGCGTTATATGATAACAGCTAGCGTTATAAGCTAATTAGCGTTATAAGCTAATTAGCGTTATAAGCTAATTAGTTGTTTTTGAGAACTTTGGCTCCATTGGACTAGAATGAAAACTGATCCCAGAGAGCGGTCCAACTCGGTGGACATTTATGATCCTATGCTCTCATTTTGCATAGGAATTGTCCTTTTTAAGGGTAAATTGTAGTAAAATGGTCGGATTTAAACTGTCAACTACAAAATAGACTTACTTCCTCTAGTCTAATATTGGTCAGCTGTTCTCAGGGTAAACTGGGAGCTTGGCTTTATAAATTGTTTTTAATGTAAATGCTCAAGGATCAAGGCGTCCTGAGCAAGATGACCCCTGCCTGCTTCTTACTGACTGCATCTGAATTTACTAGGATGGAATAGTTGGCTAAATGAAAAACTAAAATGGCTGCCTTATGTAGTCACTGTACTGCCATTATTTATTATGGGGGGGAAAAAGTCAACTCGTTAAATCATTTTCCATTCTTTAATGTCATTAGAAAGTTGTCAGTGCGGTGGGAGAACATTTAGGGTCTGCAGCACCATGTCCACATCAGGGCCGTCGTCATGACGACCCGTGATGCAGGAATACTGAGATACATCACCAACGCCAGTGGTTAAGGACAGAAGGTACAAGCCACGATTCAAAAATACCAAAACATTCAGACTACACACACACGCGGATATCGGCAGAAAATATGAAGCAGTTCATGTATCAAATCGCACCCTGTTGAAGGTGATGTTACAATTTAAAGCATGTTTAAAATACCAAAGCGGTGTATTTTGTTCGTCAAGTGGCACAGTTCGTGTAGCAAACACTGGAAAAGGTATTAAATGTAAATAGAGTAGTAACAGAATAGTGTCCTGTCACAGGACACTTGGACACTAGTGATCAACTCTTCTGAGGAACAATAAGAAAAAATCATCCTCTAAAAATGAGGGCTGGAGGTGACTTATTGGTACTTCCTGGGGGTCGTGTCACTGACTTGTTCCATCGATGGAGCGCTAGAGATGCCCAGAACCTACCAGAACCTACCAGCCTTGAAACAAACCCAAGTGTCAGCCGACACTCGACTGACCAACTTAGGGAATGACGCGCTTTGTATTTAGAGAAATGTACACAAAGGATCAGCTTTACTGGCCCTCCGAGCGCATTGTTCAAAAACAATAGAAACAAACGACGTGAACACCTGGTTTAGACGGGTTTAAACCAGTTTGGACAGGTTCAAACTGATTTGGACGGGTCTACACCAGTGCAGACAGGTTCAAACTGATTTGGACGGGTCTAAACCAGTGCAGACAGGTTCAAACTGATTTGGACGGGTCTAAACCAGTGCAGACAGGTTCAAACTGATTTGGACAGGTCTAAACAAGTGCAGACAGGTTCAAACTGATTTGGACGGGTCTAAACCAGTGCAGACAGGTTCAAACTGATTTAGATGGGTCTAAACCAGTGCAGACAGGTTCATACTGATTTAGACAGGTCTAAACCAGTGCAGACAGGTTCAAACTGATTTGGACAGGTCTAAACCAGTGCAGACAGGTTCAAACTGATTTGGACAGGTCTAAACCAGTACAGACAGGTTCAAACTGATTTGGACAGGTCTAAACCAGTACAGACAGGTTCAAACTGATTTGGACGGGTCTAAACCAGTGCAGACAGGTTCAAACTGATTTGGACGGGTCTAAACAAGTGCAGACAGGTTCAAACTGATTTGGACAGGTCTAAACCAGTACAGACAGGTTCAAACTGATTTGGACAGGTCTAAACCAGTACAGACAGGTTCAAACTGATTTGGACGGGTCTAAACCAGTGCAGACAGGTTCAAACTGATTTGGACAGGTCTAAACCAGTGCAGACAGGTTCAAACTGATTTGGACAGGTCTAAACCAGTTTGGACAAGTTCAAACTGATTTGGACGGGTCTAAACCAGTTTGGACAGGTTCAAACTGATTTGGACGGGTCTAAACCAGTGCAGACAGGTTCAAACTGATTTGGACGGGTCTAAACCAGTACAGACAGGTTCAAAATGGTTTACAGTGTCACAGGAGGTTGGTTGGGTATGAGCCCATTTAACGCTGAGGTTTTCATCACAAAAGTTCAAAAAGCCATTCCAGTCGTCACCACTACAGCCTTGTGCTCGCGTTCCAGCCTGTAGTCCTTAGGAGAAAAGGAAAACTACAAATCCCTCCACCTTGTGGTTCACATCAACAGTTAAAATGGCTGCCTGAGGTTTTCCAGGAGGTGGGAAAAAGATGTGGAATGTTGATTCTGTTCAAGTGTTGCGGGCGAGTTATAAAACACGTGGGACTGCAGCCAATCAGGACGTTCACATTGGTCTCGGTCTTCGTACTTGGTCCTGGGTCATGAAAACATTATTAGAAAATGGTTTGGAAAAAGGAGCGTTTAAAGTTGTGTAGAAAGTGGTCAACATCATGGAGCCGTCCATGTAAACTCTGGGGGGGGGGGGGGGGGGGGGGGTCTCTGTGTGATAAGACCTTATTGTATAAAGCGGGGTCAGAGGTCAGGACTGCGGGGGGGAGCGGTACAGGTACTTCCAGATGGCGTAGTAGTGCACGGCGGCGGCCAGCGCTACGAAGACGTGCCAGATGGCGTGGGCGAAGGGGATGACGCCGTCCGACTTGAAGAAGAAAACGCCGAGGCAGTAGAGGAAACCCCCGAAGGCCAGCTCACTGAGGCCCTCCGCGTTCGTCTGGAACACACACACACACACACACACACTGAAGTACATGTCCATATTTACACACACACACACTTACACACACACACACACACACACACACACACACTTAAGTATGTCCATATTTACACACACACACACACACTGAAGTACATGTCCATATTTACACACACACACACTTACACACACACACACACACACACACACACACACTTAAGTATGTCCATATTTACACACACACACTGAAGTACATGTCTTACCATGGAGGTGAACACAGATGCTGGGAAGAAGCCCATGGTGAGATAGAAGGCCAGCTCAACCAGCTTATACCTGCACACACACACACACACACACACACACACACACACACACACACGCACACGCACACACACGCGAGTGAACAGAAGTTTGACTTAATTTTCTTTCGTTTCTTCTTTATGCACTGCTGTACAAATCCATCGACTAATTATTCCCTGCATCAGACTAGCTTTAATGCTAACGTTTCCATGGTACCCTTTAGCCTGGGTCAGTGCTAACAAGAGGCTAGGTCAGTGCTAACAAGAGGCTAGGTCAGTGCTAACAAGAGGCTAGGTCAGGGCTAACAAGAGGCTAGGTCAGTGCTAACAGGAGGTTAGGTCAGTGCTAACAGGAGGCTAGGGCAGTGCTAACAGGAGGCTAGGTCAGTGCTAACAGGAGGCTAGGTCAGTGCTAACAGAAGGCTAGGTCAGTGCTAACAGGAGGCTAGGTCAGTGCTAACAGAAGGCTAGGTCAGTGCTAACAGGAGGCTAGGGCAGTGCTAACAGGAGGCTAGGTCAGTGCTAACAGAAGGCTAGGTCAGTGCTAACAAGAGGCTAGGTCAGTGCTAACAAGAGGCTAGGTCAGTGCTAACAGGAGGCTAGGTCAGTGCTAACAGGAGGCTAGGTCAGGGCTAACAGGAGGCTAGGTCAGTGCTAACAGGAGGCTAGGTCAGTGCTAACAGGAGGCTAGGTCAGTGCTACCAAGAGGCTAGGTCAGTGCTACCAAGAGGCTAGGTCAGTGCTAACAGGAGGCTAGGTCAGGGCTAACAGGAGGCTAGGTCAGGGCTAACAGGAGGCTAGGGCAGTGCTAACAGGAGGCTAGGTCAGTGCTAACAGGAGGCTAGGTCAGTGCTAACAGGAGGCTAGGTCAGTGCTAACAAGAGGCTAGGTCAGTGCTAACAGGAGGCTAGGTCAGGGCTAACAGGAGGCTAGGTCAGTGCTAACAGGAGGCTAGGTCAATGCTACCAAGAGGCTAGGTCAGTGCTAACAGGAGGCTAGGTCAGTGCTAACAGGAGGCTAGGTCAGGCGGTCCTCACCTCTCATGGAAGTTGAACACGTAGACACTCCCGGCGGCGGCCATGAACCAAACGAACCAGCGCATGTGAGCGGCTAGCGGCCCGAGCTCCCTGAGGTTCAACCTGATCACGTTACAAACAACAGGTTAGCCTTCGCTGCTACGCTACAAACAGTGCTATACTATTACTAGGCTAAAACAACACTACACTAGAGATACTCACAGTTCCCTACATCCTGATTCTAACTCTGAACTAGATGGAGACGTTTATAGACATTTATTTATTCGGGTTTAACGTTCTCGTTCTGTTCTATAGTTGTAGTTCTATAGTTGTAGTTCTATATTGTAGTCCTACAGCGAGAGTCTCACCAGGGGGTGTAGGAGGCCGCAATGAAGAAGTAGATCACAACTCTGTCACACATGTGGAAGCAATGCTCCACAGACCTACACACGTTAACAGGGACAACAACACGCAACAGTCAACATGTGGTAAATAAACAGTATGGTAACATCTTCAATCACAAACTCTTAATCCCATATATGGACCAAATGGCATTTTTACTCGTCGCCTATTGTGTGGAAATA
Organism: Merluccius polli; assembly: GCA_030340625.1. Classification (NCBI taxonomy): domain Eukaryota; kingdom Metazoa; phylum Chordata; class Actinopteri; order Gadiformes; family Merlucciidae; genus Merluccius; species Merluccius polli. The sequence goes on from JAOPHQ010006227.1 coordinate 8,782, forward strand.
TTGACGAACAATGGCTCTGTAGAGAGGAGTGCTTCTGCCGACCGTCTCCTGGGCAGGTGTACCCCTGTGGGCAGGTGTACAGGTGTACACCTGGGCAGGTGCACTATGCTGCACATTTCACTGTTAGTTTTGATGTGGGGATGTTGTAGTAAAACGTTTAGCGCTTGGGGAACTCTGCCGACCCGCCAGCTACTAAACGTCCAACGAACCCATTTCATACAGCCTCTCAACAATAACGCATGACGGCTCAACGCCAAAGACTTTTGACAATTGAATATATCCTGTTCCAAAACTGTCGGAAAAATGACTACAAAACGATTTTTCGATGACAATATTTTGTAATCGTTTATGGTTTGCTTGACGTGTATTCGTTCGCACCCCTAATCACTGCCACTAAATATACATGAAGGCATGCAGCAATGTGACGCGGTGGCCGGGTTGGCAAATTGAATCAATAATGTGGCAATCATAATGTAGTCCTGATGGTGCAGCCCTCTGAACCTGCAGCGGCTGTTGGAGGAGTAGAGCTTGGCTGTAATGGTCAGCTGGTTGACCGCCAGCTGACCGCTCGCCTCTCACCTCATGTGGCTTTTCTTCCAGGAGATGACGTGGAAGACGGACGAGACGAGGAAGAGGGCGATGAGACCCAGGCCGTACACCAGCGCCGTCAGCTGCTGCCAGCCGCCGTCCGACCGCCGGTGCAGCAGTGCCATGCCCATGAACGCCGGCACCACCAGGAGCTGAAAACAAGCGCACCCGAGCGTCAGCGCAGTTTGAACCCCAGACTGTCTCCCGGTGACAGTTAGCAGTTCACTCATGCCTATATAACCACTAGACCGCCCGCTGGCACACGATCCAACATGTTATATCACAATGTGGCGTCCATGTAGCGCTCCAGCTAGCCACCTCCACCACCTCCTGCGGCACGCCAGCCAGGCTGGGAACCCCGAGTTTAACGTAACATGTTATATTATAACGCAACATGTTAGAATATAACATGTTATGTTATAATATAACTTTATAACATAGCATGACATGTTATAGTATAACATACCATGTTGTAATATAACGTGTTATAACATAGCATACCGTGTTATATCATAACAAGGGACGGGAACGGTTATTCGGTTATTCGATTATTAGAAATGACGCGGGTATTCGACTTTAGCTGTAGCGGATTTTTTTTACATTTTTGCCTAAAGTTAATTCAATATTATTCATTAGCTATATTAATTACATATTGTTCATTAAACGTGTCTACTAATGCCATTTAAAATATGTAAAGTAGAAAGAAAGAAAAAACACAATTGCAATACATTGGATACATTTTTGTGCCTTCGCGCATCACGTAGTTTAAACTTGCAGGGCAGCGCGCGCACTAAAAGGAATGGCGACCAAAAGAAGCGAAGTGTGGAAATATTTTGTCCAGATCGGTGAAAGGAATGTGTGAGTTCTTGTTGCTATGGCAACCTCCGCTCCAGCGGAGTCTTTTCCACGGCGGGATGGATAGTAAATCGCCTCCGCACCGCCTATCCCCGACCACGTAGATATGCTCTTTTATTTTAACAAGAATGAGTGAAGCAGTCGGTGGGCTTATGTGTTATGTTAAGTGGAAATGTTTTAGACAAACTGTATTTCCGTCTTACACATAATATATATTTCTGTTGATGTTCTGTTATATGCGCGTCGTGCGTAATGCGAGGCGCATGCGCTGCAAGTGGAGTTCTGTTGCTATCCAAGCCCACCAGTACTTATACTTTTTGCTGTTGTGCTTCAGTTACTTGAATCTAATTTCAGTTTGTGCCTTAAATTTACTTGAATCTAATTTCAGTTTGTGCCTTAAGTATGTAATACTGTTCATTCATATTCTTGTCAAAAAGGTTTCGTTTCAACTCGTTTCGATTCAGCATACTGATTTCCGGTGTTTTTTTCCTTCTAAAATGCTCAATAAATTGAACAAATTGGATTTGATTTCCTTTATACAATATTCGAATATTGATATGCCTTCAAATGCCCAAACTCCCTAAACACAACATGTTATAATATAACATGAGTGGGTGAGAGAGTGGGTGAGAGAGTGAGTGGGTGAGTGAGTGACTGAGTGAGTGACTGAGAGAGAGGGTGAGTGGGTGAGTGACTGAGTGGGTGAGTGAGAGAGTGGGTGAGTGACTGAGAGGGTGGGAGTGTGGGTGAGTGAGAGAGTGGGTGAGTGACTGAGTGGGAGTGTGGGTGAGAGAGTGAGTGGGTGAGTAAGAGGGTGAGTGAGTGACTGAGTGGGTGGGTGGGTGAGAGAGAAGGTGAGTGAGTGGGTGAGTGAGAGAGTGGGTGAGAGTGAGTCTCACCGCGTGCGTGTAGCAGTTGGCCGCGTGCTCGTAGCAGGTGGGCTGGTAGCGGTGGCTCGCGGACGCCCGGCGGTTCATGAACCTGCAGACAACAAGTTAGTACACCTGCATGACGTCACGGCATGTCGGTACCGACCGGCACCGGTACCGGTACCCACCTCTGGAGGCCGCTGGCCCGCTTCATGGCAGCGCGTCGACACCGGCAGCAGGTAAATCCAAAGTAACCTGACGACAGGTAACGGTGCGAAAGTAAATCCCACCCACAGCGTCAAGGCAACCGGACCGGAAGCTACCGGCTAGCCAGCGGAACTGGACCCCAACATGTTAGTTAGTTAGTTGTATACATGTTCTATGTATATATGTTAGTTATATATGTTATTTATATATGTTAGTTATTATCCAGCGGCAGCGCGGCGGCCCAGACCCGCTAGTGGCGCCCAGGATGCGGCTGAGAGGCGGCGCCTCCCGCGGCTCCAGACCCGGAACTCACCGCCGCTGAGTGACTCTGCTCCCGACCAATAAGCGAGCTGCAGAAGTGGCGCGTGTCTCTAACGGGCCAATCAGCGAGGAGCTGAGGGCCGACGTCACCGTGACTCCCCGCCCCGGAGGATGAACTGGAGAGAAACTTCCACTTTCAACTTCTCCTTTTAACGTCCGCTCGTGCAGAACTAAACGTCATGGCGCGCAGGACCGCCGCGGACAACAATAGTTCTGGAAAATGTTTTATATGAATATTGTATGACCAAAATATAATACAGACCGCACCGAAGTGCAGACTAAATGTAGAAGCAGCCCAGGATGCTATAGGATCAAAGTCATATTCAATAAACCCCAGATATGACGTTAAGCTCACTAATACATTAAAAGCGTTGATCCGTTATGGAAATGTAATCAACCAACCCCACTTATCTCCTCTGGGAAATAATGACGTTTTTAATCAGACGTCATCATTAATCACTTCTGACTGAACAGAGATCACATGTTACTCATCCTAATCTCCACGTGCTCTGAGCTGCTGAGCAGACATCACCACAACTAAACATACTTCAACTGTGTTCTAAGCATGTGTTACAAGCATGTGTTACAAGCATGTGTTACAAGCATGTGTTCTAAGTGTGTTCTAAGCATGTGTTACAAGCATGTGTTCTAAGTGTGTCCTAAACATGTGTTCTAAGCATGTGTTCTAAGCATGTGTTACAAGCATGTGTTACAAGCATGTGTTCTAAGTGTGTTCTAAGCATGTGTTCTAAGCATGTGTTACAAGCATGTGTTCTAAGTGTGTTCTAAGCATGTGTTACAAGCATGTGTTACAAGCATGTGTTCTAAGTGTGTTCTAAGCATGTGTTACAAGCATGTGTTACAAGCATGTGTTCTAAGTGTGTTCTAAGCATGTGTTACAAGCATGTGTTACAAGCATGTGTTCTAAGTGTGTTCTAAGCATGTGTTCTAAGCATGTGTTACAAGCATGTGTTCTAAGTGTGTTCTAAACATGTGTTCTAAGCATGTGTTATAAGTGTGTTCTAAACATGTGTTCTAAGTGTGTTCTAAACATGTGTTCTAAGCATGTGTTCTAAGTGTGTTCTAAACATGTGTTCTAAGTGTGTTCTAAACATGTGTTCTAAGTGTGTTCTAAACATGTGTTCTAAGTGTGTTCTAAACATGTGTTCTAAACATGTGTTCTAAACGTGTTCTAAGTGTGTTTTAAACATGTGTTCTAAGTGTGTTCTAAACATGTGTTCTAAGCATGTGTTCTAAGTGTGTTCTAAACATGTGTTCTAAGTGTGTTCTAAACATGTGTTCTAAGTGTGTTCTAAGTGTGTTCTAAACATGTGTTCTAAGCATGTGTTCCAAGTGTGTTCTAAACATGTGTTCTAAGTGTGTTCTAAACATGTGTTCTAAGTGTGTTCTAAGTGTGTTCTAAGTGTGTTCTAAACATGTGTTCTAAGTGTGTTCTAAACATGTGTTCTAAGTGTGTTCTAAACATATGTTCTAAGCATGTGTTCTAAGTGTGTTCTAAACATGTGTTCTAAGTGTGTTCTAAACATGTGTTCTAAGTGTGTTCTAAACGTGTTCTAAGTGTGTTCTAAGTGTATTCTAAACGTGTGCTAAGCATGTGTTCTAAGCGTGTTCTAAGCATGTTTTATATGCGTGTTCTAAGCATGTGTCCTAAGTGTGTTCTTAGATGTGTCCTAGCGTGTTCTAATCGTGTGTTCTAAGCATGTGTTTTAGCGTGTTCTAAGTGTGTTCTAAGCATGTTTTAAGTATGTGTTCTAAGCATCTGCTCGAAGCATGTTCTAAGCATGTTCTAAGCGTGTTCTAAGTGTGTTTTAAGGGTGTTCTAATAAGTGTGTTCTAAGCATGTTCTAACCATATGTTATAAGCATGTTATAAGCATGTGTTCTAAGTGTGTTCTTAGTATGTTCTATGTGTGTGTTCTAAACATGTTCTACGCGTGTATTTTGCTCCCCAGTGGATCCGTGTTGTCGGGGTCGTGGAGATTTGCCTTTGCATGTCGCAGGGTCAAAGTTCACAGTCTCCAGTGTCAACACAATCTGTACCAAAGGTGCACTGATATACAGTTATAAAGATAGTGGTCTGATTACACCTGTCTGTCTACCTAGTTGTCCATCTGTCTGTCTGTCTGTCTACCTAGTTGTCCATGTGTCTGTCTGTCTACCTAGTTATCCATGTGTCTGTCTGTCTACCTAGTTGTCCATGTGTCTGTCTGTCTACCTAGTTATCCATGTGTCTGTCTGTCTACCTAGTTGTCCATGTGTCTGTCTGTCTACCTAGTTATCCATGTGTCTGTCTGTCTACCTAGTTATCCATCTGTCTGTCTGTCTACCTAGTTGTCCATGTGTCTGTCTGTCTACCTAGTTATCCATGTGTCTGTCTGTCTACCTAGTTATCCATGTGTCTGTCTGTCTGTCTACCTAGTTATCCATGTGTCTGTCTGTCTACCTAGTTATCCATGTGTCTGTCTGTCTGTCTACCTAGTTGTCCATGTGTCTGTCTGTCTGTCTACCTAGTTATCCATGTGTCTGTCTGTCTGTCTACCTAGTTATCCATGTGTCTGTCTGTCTGTCTACCTAGTTGTCCATGTGTCTGTCTGTCTGTCTACCTAGTTATCCATGTGTCTGTCTGTCTGTCTACCTAGTTGTCCATGTGTCTGTCTGTCTGTCTACCTAGTTGTCCATGTGTCTGTCTGTCTGTCTACCTAGTTATCCATG
>JAOPHQ010006231.1:0-20928 GCA_030340625.1 Merluccius polli
ACCGCGCCTCGGGCGGCGGCGGCGGCGGAGGAGGAGGGGGCGGCGGCGGCGGCGGCGGGGGCCCCCACGGCCGGGGGGAGCGCGACCAGGAGCAGCTGGTGCCGGAGGTGACCATGGAGGAGGAGCTGGATGCGTTCTTCAGCTGAGGGCTGAGCGAAGGGGGCGAATAGGAAGGAAGGAAGGAAAGAAAGAAAGAAAAAAATAAAACCTTACCCTCCCTCCCTCCCTCCCCCTCCGAAAAAACACCCCCAAGCACAACAACAACAACAACAACAACAACAACACCAACACAAATGGTAACAACAAAAAAAAAGAAAGAAGGGACAACAACACACAAACAACAACTGCCACAGTCGGCCCAACAGCAGTTGGTAGAGATTAGCAGGTGGACATTTTTTTGTCCCTCACAATACTCAAAAGGTGTTTCTTTCTTGTTCTCCATCCTTCCATGGAAAACCTTTTTTGAGCCTGCAACCCTTCATCCACCCCCAAACCCTCCCTCCCTTTCCCTCCCCCCGTCTCCCCCCCCCCCCCCCCCCCCCACCAGGCCTCGCCCCCCCCCCCCCCGGGGGACGACGTCGTCAGTCGACATGCAACTACGCAAACAATGTAGCATTATGGGGTTTTCCGGCTCTTCTGTGTTGGTTTTTAAATGGTGCGGTGCCCTTTAAGGAGAGTTCGTTTGTGAAAGACGCACGCCGCACGCCGCCGCCGCCGACGCTACGAGACGACGCGGAGGAACGAGAGACGGACAACTGACAAAACTGCAACGCCGCTCCTTTCACGATATAATTATGGTTTTTGCTTTTTTGGTAGCTTGAGCCTCGTCGGTTCGTAACCATAGAGATCCACGGTCGGATGTGGAGGTTAAAATCGCATTACAGTCGTTTTAAGGAAAACGAGAAAACGGCGCGGCCGCTCCTCGCAGTCGTCGCCGCCGCCGTCATCATCATCATCATCATCATAGGGTGACCTCATCTTTTTGTTCTATTGTCTTTTGTATAATTTCTCATTTATGTTTATCAGTTTTTTCAGTCAGAAGTTCATGCGAAAATCATGTACTTGTAGTATTCAGGCATTAATTATTGTGTTTCAACTTCCTCGTTCAACTTTCAGTTACCGCCATGTTTTGTTGCTCCATACTACGCCCCCCCCCCCCCCCCCCCATACACACACATACATACTATTTGTCTTTTGAAAACGCATCGTTTTTCTTTTCAGTTGGTTTCTTTAAGACAGGGACAAAAAAAAAGAAACCGCCTTTTGTTGTTACTGCTGCTTTGTCCTCTTCCTCCTCCTCCTCTTCCTCCTCTCTAGGCCTTCGTTTGCAGCTGTTCCCATGGTAACGCCCCCGAGATGTGGCAGTCACGCACTTGATACGCTAAGGTTAAAGGTTAAAGGTAAAAGGATGGACTCCACCTCCTCCTTTTAAAGACAAAAAGAAAAAAACAGAAAAAAAACAGAAAAAAAAATACTAGCTTCCTCTTATTTAAAATTCATACTTCATTTGTAGAAAGGAAGAAAACTTAACACATTTATTTAAACAACTATATATAAATATAAATATATATTTAAAGATACATTGCAGGGGTTTTTCTTAATTCAGAGATTCCTTTTTTTTGTTTTTTCTCTCTCTTCTTCTCCATGTACAATGTAGGCAATATGGTTGACACAGGACAGGCGGGACGCGCGGTGACCGCCTGTCCGAAGAAGTTTTAAAGATTTAACACGTGTATATTTCGTGCCAGTGTTTCTGTCACTCACGGCCCCCGCCCCCCCCCCCCTCGCCTCCGCCGCCCTGCCCCCCCCCCCCCTCCACCCCTATTTCTATTGTAACTCCATACAGATTGGTCGATAACGATAACTATTATGACTATGACGGTCTCTCCGGGGACCGCCTGTTGTTGGTTTTCTACTGCCTGCGTAGGTTTTTCTTCTGCGAGTCGGTCAACGTTCTGAATGGGTACCAGTGGACATGTTTTTTGTCGTATCTCAATGTTACTTGAATTTTTCGTTTTTAGTTTTCGTTCGTTTTTTTTTTTTTTTTATATAGTGATTTGGCATGTGCCCTAAATGAATGCTAATAGCCTGCCTAGCCTAGCGGCGAACGGACGGGGAGGGATCTGTTTGTTCTTCGGCGACAAAAAGTAAAACACACAAAAAAAACAAACCGTGAAACTTCTTGATTTGCTATTTTTTTCGTTTTCTTTTACTTTTACTTTTTTTTTTTGCTTTTCAAACCGACAACTGCTTTTTTTGGTTTTTGTTTTTTGGCGAGATGAGCTGCCCGTATTTCAGTTGGTGCTATTAACGTTAAAGTCCTTTTTTTTGTTTTGGTTTCATGGAGGGGTTGGTGGTGCATGGTGGGATGTCTGCCTCAGATGTTCAGATTGTATCGTAAACAGATTCTGGTGTTTTTTGTCCAAATTTATTCGGTAAATAAATTGTGAACTGCTATCGGTTTTTGTCGTTGTCGTTGTTATTGCTGTGTGTTTGCTTCCTGATATTAGCTGATAATAATAATTACTGAATTCATACGAAAATCAAATGAATGCACATTAAATATTTTAGTATTTTAAATGTACTACTTTAAATGTGCATTGAAAACTGACATTTTGAGTCGTCTGCAGTGAATTCTACTGCTGTTGACGTAAAAAAAACATATATAAACTTTATGAAATCCACATTTAGACAGCATTATATACCCTTCTATCTTGAAACATCTCTCTGGCCCATGACTCTCAATGGCATACAAAAAAAAACATTATTTTCTGAGGCCAGTAATTCAACAGTGGAAAGAAAACAGGCGGGGACCCGAAGTGATGAGATGGCATTTAGAGAGTCCCGACTCCGGACCCAGAATGGCTCTGGGCCCGTTCCACTTCTGTGATGCGGAGATGTTTGTGCGTCCTATTAATAGAGCCATCTTCTCTAGCACAACCGATAGCACTTTAGGCTCATGTGCCTCCACTAAAAGCACTTTCCACTTGCTCATCAGGAAGGCTTCTTGCCCCGGTCTCAACCCCCTTTTCTTTTTATTTCCCGCTCTGAGGGAATAAACCGAATCAAGTGTCGGGTTTATCGTAGCCGACCGAAACCCTCTCAGACAGAAATCGCCTTCTATGGCTCCGGGGGGGCCTCTTCCTGTCTCTACTTTCTAACGAATCAATCACTCTGACGTTACACACACACACACACACACACACACACACACACACACACACACACACACACACACACACACACACACACACACACTTGGCCATACTTGACTGGTGTGTTTGTTTGAGTGCCATTTCAAGTCAAACTTTATTTATATAGGTTTTAGGATATATTTTACCCTCAAGCTTCTCAAAAGGGCTCCACATAAAGCAATTAAAACACAAACAATTAAAAAGTGTGTGTGTGCGTGTGTGTGTGTGTGTGTGTGTGTGTGTGTGTGTGTGCGTGCCATAGTGGTGCACTAGTGCTGGGCCTGTGCTTGTTAATTGCCTGGGCTTTGCTGTTCTTTCACCTGCCATCATGAGCATGCTGGGTAATCCTGATTAAGACGAGCAGATGCTGTAATGTTTGTTCACCGTCCTTGTTTAAATAAAGGTTAAACGACTGAATGAGCGCCCACACACAGACATACACACACACACACACACACACACACACACGTGCACAGATTTATGCACACACACATACACACACACACACACACGTGCACAGACTTATGCACACACACATACACACACACACACACACACGTGCACAGACTTATGCACACACACAAACACACACATGTGCACAGACATGCACACACACACACACACACATGCACAGACATGCACACCCACACACACACGTGCACAGACTTATGCACACAAACACACACACACACACAAACACGTAAGACACTTACACACGCGTACATGACAAATCATGCACGCATACAAACACACACAAATGTTTGCACATGCACATACACGCGCACTCATGCACGCACACACACACACACACACAGTGCTTTATTGTCCTTTTTTTGATTGTGGCTGATGTGGCAGTCAAGGCTGGTGTGCCAGTAAAAGTAATTAAGCTTTAAGATCTCATGATGTGAAGGCAGTTTGAAAGGGAAGCAGTTAAAGCCCTTCATTACTCATTATCATGGCAGACATGTTGTATTTTACACCAGAGTCATAAGTTGAACACAAAGCACCGACAGACAACATGAATCCCATCCAAATACCTTATGTACCTTACATGTGACCTTATATGTCCAAGTAAAACACGTAGTTAACGTGGGACAAAAATAGGAGAAATAATAATTCAGATTGTATTGGATTGTGGAAAAACTTTAGCCTGCTATTAATTTCCCCGGTTTGCGGGCTTAATAGTGGGGAAACGTAGATGTTATTAATAACACATTTTTGCTTGATTATTATTCATTCTTTTTTTTTATTGCATATTTTCTTGAAGGGATGTGGTGAGGAGAGGGGGGGGATGGGGGGGCTAAACTCACAAGCTATAAAAGTCAGTGAGTTGTCTGAGCAGTAGGCTAATACCTTTGAATCACAAGCCTGCCCTCTAGTGGTACATATATATATTTGTGCAGCGCTTCGCCACTAGAGGTCAGTATAGAGACAGTTACGACCGGTTGTGCATACAGACTCCAACACAGCTTCATTTTAGTTTTTTAATCTCTCATCAAAAATGTCTTGTCTGTGTTACGATCACGTCTGTGATGATCACGTCTGTGGTCCCCACACCTCTACACCCCCACACTTCGCCCGGGTCGCGCCGTCGTGTGAGTTCCCACACACACGCTGTACCCGTTACGGCCCCCCCTGCTAATGAGAGGACCCCTTCTGCAGAGACTAGACCTAGACCCAGACCCAGCTGGCTATCGTGTAGTCTAAAAACAACACATGCAAGCTCCCTGCTTCCCCCTGGTTGGCTTTGGCTCTCATGCAACCTGCCGGCTAATTAGCAGATTTAAGGCCACAAAGTCATAGCTGTAGGAACGACGCTTGCACAATGCTGTTTTTATTATTTTATTACTGACTTTTTTTATTATTATTGTTATTATTATTAAGCTCTCATAAGTCAGAGGAAGGAATGTTTTTTCGGGGTACCGACGACGGCCTTACAAGGCTATTACGACTGGCGGCCCACCAGCATGAATGATTCATTTCATGTTGACATCTTTTGCATCATGCTGCCATCATTCAACCGCGCGACGACACGAATACGGCTGAACAAGAGCCGTTGATGTTCATCAGCACCATCGCAAGAACATGAAATCCAGACTCTTGGACTGCAGCGAGGCCTACGATTCGCAATTTCTCTGCCCACCAGCCAAACATTATACCCTGGCCTTCGTGCTAAAAGGGGCCGAGCGAAGAAAGCATTATGAGCCTGATGCACGTGTTTGTGAACCGAGTGAGCCAAGAGTCTGGCCCTCCGATGTAATTGCAGTGCCTTTCTCGTAGTTTGTTTTGTTCATTGAATAGAGAGAGTTCATAGAGAAGTAGAAGTCATCATGATGATGCCGCAGAGGTGCGGTCACAGGGGAAACACTGTGGAAAACACTTCTGGACTCTTCTGGATTCAAAAGTGCTCCTTCCCCTCTGATCCACCGCGCAATGCAGCCACCAGGCCTTGTTCTGGCCTCTCTCTCTCTCTCTCTCTCTCTCTCTCTCTCTCTCCTCTCTCTCTCTCTCTCTCTCTCTCCCTCTCTCTCTCTCTCTCTCTCTCTCTCTCGCTCTCTGCTTCTACTTTTTTTTTATCAACCCTTGTCCCTTTCTCTCTCTTTTTACCACTGCCTTCCCCCGAGGGGGGGGGGGGAATAGGTGGAGGTGGAAAGAGAGAGGGAGGGCCCTCTCTCTCTCTCCACCTCCACCTATCCCCCCCCCCCCCTCTCGCTTTTTAGCTTTTCATCCACCTTGAACCCTGTCTTTTTTTTCCTTTAACCCCCCCCCCCCCCACCCCATCTCTCTCTCTCTCTCTCTCTCTCACTCTCTCTTGGCGTCTTTCAAAGAGAGCATTATGGCGGTGGAGGAGGTGGAGGAGGTGGAGGTGTGTAATCTCCCAGTGGAGAGGCAGTGGGCTGTAAAGGTGGCTCCTACTGAGCAGGTCCCCTGGCACGGAGCAGTGTGTGTGTGTGTGTGTGTGCATGTGTGAGTGGATGTGTGTGTGTGTGTATGTGTGTGTGTGTGTGTGTGTGTGTGTGTGTACACCGGTCCCTCGGGTTCCCCTGCCAGAGTCCTGTGGCAGGGCACCAAGGCAAACACGCACACAACAGATGGTCTCTGTTGTGTTCCAGCCATCCATGGAGCCACTACTGGCTCTCAGTTAGGGACCGGGTGACAAGGAGAGGACATGGGGAGAGAGAGGGGGGGAGGGTGGGGGAGTGTGGGGGGGGGGGGGGAGAAAGCGAGAGAAGGGACGCTCTAAATATTGAGCAGGGTTGGATATTCATGACCGCTCCCCACACACATACACACTCAGACACACACACACACACACACACAGACACACACACATACTCAGAAACACACAGACACACACACACACATATACACACACACACACACACACACACAGAGTCACACATATACTCACAAACACACACACACACACATTCTAGGATATTCTTTTCAGCTCACACCTCAAAGCTTGTGTTTTCCATAAATGTTTCTATAATAACAATTATAATAATATTCTTTCATATGACTTACGATAATCAGGTCAAATTTTTAAACATTATACAAACATTATGCGATCAAAGCCGCTGGAAGTAGTTTGAAATAGTCTGCTGGGTAGCGACAAGACTGTAGATAGTAATAAGTTATTCCCTGCGAGGTTTGTTTGTTAATGATGTTAATATAATAATGTAATCCTCCACACACCATCACGTCGCCACTTCAACATATTGTTTGAATTTGATTTGCACTATAAACCTGTACAGGGATTCGAACACTAGATGGTGCAAAAAATGGTTTGGGGCATAATGAGATGAAGAATAACAAACCTTGTCAGACTCACTGTCAGGCGAAATTCATCTTCCTGGGTTCATTTATTCATTTAGTATCTTGTTAGAAGAACCTATTAGTTTTCACGATGAATGTATTACATGTTCCCATCGTGCACACACACACACACACACACACGCACACACATGCACGCACACACACCCTGTGTAATAAGGTCACAGGGAAAGATCTGTCACCTGACGGTGGCAGGGCCAGACACTTACTTCCTGGATGTGCTGCAATTTGCATATATTTCCCACATTAACGATAATTAGTCTCAGGTTATGTTAATGAGCTCATCGTTTCATCCGGCGGTATGCTTTACAACACACTAAATAAGAACACACTGCTGGTCACCGTGCCCTTGAACGACGGCCACATACACACACACACACACACACACACACCTACACACACATATCCCTACACACACACACACACACACACACACACACTCGTGAATGTGTCTTGGGGAACCCTGGGAGGATCTAAGTCCTGTAATTAGCAGCTATTTAGTAGCATTAGCATTCACAGAGGCATGAAAACCCTGCGCTCAGTCTCAGACATCACACGACTCGATGAACAGTAATAAACGGGGACTAGATCTGATTAAAAAAAAAACACACACAAAAAAAACAACTCCTTATTGTCAGACCATTACAAGTCATTAAAGTCAAAGGAAGTGGCATGACAATCACAATTACACGGCAACGAGCTTCCTATTTTTGTATATTTGTACTTTATGCATAAAATATCGCCCGTTTTTTCCCCCCCCCCCCAGTAACCGCTGGCCCAGATAAGCGGTCGGTAAACAACATAATCAGTCTCAAGTTGGCAGCAAATTGAAGTCTCTCTGCCTTTCTCTCCCCCCATTTTGTCAATACCTAATTATCCTCTCCGTTGGGCCCCTGATAGCCTAAAATATATAACTTAAAATAGCTTTTTGGGAGCATTGTTTTCCAAATCGCAGCTATCCAGTGTCCTTGTTTGGCACATAAAACATTAGAGGGTTTTTAAATAGTGTATGCAAGGTTGACTGGAGCCAAAGAAAGGCCACACACACACACACACACAGCCCCCCCCCCCCCCCCCCGCCTCCACACACACACACACACACTGACACATTCACACACACACACACACCCCCAATCCTTCCAGGATCCACATTTTTCCAAGGCCAGATTTCTCCTCTGCTTGTTAATTTCCTTTCATGGTCTTAAAGGCTTTAAAGTTTAAACGATGACACCGCCGCCGCCGCCGCCGTCCACACCGCCGCCGCCGCCTCCCCCACCCGGTTCCTCGGTTGCAGGATGTTTGTTCCCAAAACAGGGGCCGCCAGCCGCTTGATGATAACCGCCGGCGTGGAATCAGGAATTGATTGTATTTTTGTTGTCGTGGTGATATCAACCCCCTCCCCCATTACAGTAATTACAAAAAAAGCCAGCGCTCTCCGAAGCGCGGCCCCATCGTGTCTGGAGGGCGTCTCATGTTTGCGATAATTACTCAATCACGTCGGCCAAGGACACTGCGCTGCTTCTTCTTCTTCTCCTGCCTCGAAGCGCGGGCGGCGAGCCTCATCATCATCATCTCCCACCTTCTGTAGGTCACGCGGCGATTCGCTGATGTTGCATCCGCCGCCGCATCACAGGCGTCTCTCTTCTCTTCGCGTTCGGCGGTACGCAAAACGCCGCGAGTCAAGCGATGATGTCGCCGATTTACCGCCGCAGCATTATGGTTTGCGTTTAGTGTGTTTGCGTGTTGTTTAGAGCGGTATATAGGCCTGACATCCCACATCGTCATGGAGACCATGGGAAGAAGACCCTGGCTCACCGCATCCTTGGACCACCTGCGGTTTTTCCCTACCAAGCGGATAATGGCGTGGAGGATGATGTCGATTATTGACCTGCTGCTCTGCTACACAGATCCCACTCCCACTCAGACTCTCCGCCACAGCCCATGAGGCCGTAAGAGTCATAGCCGAGGTGTTCGACGCCCCGGCCGAAAGGACCCGGGTTCGATCCCCCTAAGTCCTGCAACCTGTCTGTAGTCATCCTTGAGTGAGACCCCTGACCCCCTCAGGTCAGGGGTCAAAAGTCAAAGGTTTTTTATTCGCCATTTGTGCAAAAACCAGCAGACAGTCTAAACCAACAAGTCCTCCAACTCATACGCTCACTGTTGTCGTTTGTTCATGCACTAGAATACGACCCACTGGAGCGTTTTAGAATTGTGTGTTAGAGTTAGGGGTTAGGGTTAGAGTTAGGGGTTATTGTTAGGGTCAGGGTTAGAGTTAGGGGTTAGGGTTAGAGTTAGGGGTTAGGGTTAGAGTTAGGGGTTAGGGTTAGGGTTAGAGTTAGGGGTTAGGGTTAGAGTTAGGGGTTAGGGGTTAGGGTTAGGGTTAGAGTTAGGGGTTAGGGTTAGGGTCAGGGTTAGAGTTAGGGGTTAGGGTTAGGGGTTAGAGTTAGGGGTTAGGGTTAGAGTTAGGGGTTAGGGTTAGAGTTAGGGGTTAGGGTTAGGGTCAGGGTTAGAGTTAGGGGTTAGGGGTAAGGGTTAGATGTTAGGGGTTAAGGGTTAGAGTTAGGGGTTAGGGTTAGGGGTTAAGGGTTAGGGTTAGAGTTAGGGGTTAGGGTTAGAGTTAGGGGTTACGGTTAGAGTTAGGGGTTAGGGTTAGAGTTAGGGGTTAGGGTTAGGGTTAGGGTTAGGGGTTAGGGTTAGGGGTTAGGGTTAGAGTTAGGGGTTAGGGTTAGGGGTTAGGGGTTAGGGTTAGAGTTAGGGGTTAGGGTTAGGGTTAGAGTTAGGGGTTAGGGTTAGAGTTAGGGGTTAGGGTTAGGGTTAGAGTTAGGGGTTAGGGTTAGGGTTAGGGGTTAGGGGTTAGGGTTAGGGTAAAGTTAGCTAGAAGTAGAGGTTTTCATATCCTGTCTTCAAAACAAAAGCATTGTCACTGTCTCTACGCTTTTATTTTGTAAACAGCCGGAAATGAGTTTACTTAGTACCGTTGCTAGCATGACAGTTGTATAGCAACGTCGGAAGCACATTTTAAAATAGGCTATATTTGGACAAATTGTGAGCGTATGAGTTGGAGGACAGTCTGGTCTAAACACATAGGAATTCTTGTGCAGGGCTTCCCAAGTCAAGTTCAGAGTAAAACAAGGCAAGAGAGAGAGAGAGAGAGAGAGAGAGAGCAGCACAATAAGCTCAAAAAACAAAATCGGTTCTCCATCTGCATGTAAATGCGCCTGACCGCGGCTTCGGATAAAAGTATCTTCCGAAACGACGACAACATTTTTATGATTAAAAGCTACTTGGTCTAATAAACAGCGGGACCGAACCGTCTAGTCGATTGACTCGTGTGCCGAAGGGTTTTACATTATTTGGCGTTGGAGTTGCGACTGGGCCAAATTGCTCGACTCCCGATCCCCGTGGGAAAGATAAACGCCGTAATACGTTTGTGAGATGAGACGACCGCAGTCGACTTCTGCTGGTGTTAAAAATATCTCACAGTGCAAAGTGCATAAACTATAAACAGTGTGATGTTATTTCTGGGGCGTGGGGGGGGGGGATGGAAAAGTACTCAACTGGGACTGACTTGCAGCAGCAACTCTGTGGAAAGAAGTTTTTCGTATTATTATTATTATACTGTTTTCTGTGCGGCGGCAGCAGAAAGAGAAAAAAAAAAAAAAAAGGCCAAGAAAAAACAAAAAACATCCTAATTACTGGTTCCAATTTGTCCGTTCGGGAAATAAAAGGTTCAGCCACCCGTTGAACACGCGCACGTGTGTGCGAACGCAAGTTTTGCATGCGAAAACATATTTGCGGCGGCGCCGTGGAGCAGCCAATCACAGCTGTTAATTGGAAAAGCAGCCTCTGCCACCTGTGGCACCGCGGAGAACGGCGGTTCTGTGGTTGTAGCCCCAGAAATTGTCAGATGTAATTGGTTTGGTATCCCAGCCTCCGGGGGGGCGAGGGGAAGAAAAAATGTCACAATTCAATTTGTCCTCTTCTTTCTTTTCTTTCTTTTCTTTCTTTCTTTCTTTCGTTCTTTCGTTCTTTCTTTCTTTCTTTCTGTTCTTTATTTCTTTCGTTCTCTTTCTTTCTTTCTTTCGTTCTCTTTCTTTCGTTCTTTCGTTCTTTCGTTCTTTCGTTCTTTCGATCTTTCTTTCTTTCTTTCTTTCTTTCTTTCTTTCTTTCTTTCTTTCTTTCTTTCTTTCTTTCTTGTGTTCTTTCATTCTTTCGTTCTTTCTTTCTTTCTTTCTTTCTTTCTCTCTTTCTTAAGCTCTATTTTTGGCACTGCCCGCCGCGTGACCTAAATATGAAAAAAATGGACCAATCAGGCTGGAAAATCACCGGCCCATGTGAGCGGTGAAACATTTCAGACGTTATCAGCCATTAGTGTGATTCTTCATCTTTCCCCAAAACACAGAGTCACAAAGTCCAGAATCCAATCTCACCCACAGAAATCTGTGAATCTGTCCAGGAGGCTTTTACAATGTTTTCAAGATATTCTAGAAACTGCTATGGCTGCACACACACACACACACACACACACACTTGCACATACATACATACATACATTGTCCTTCCCTGCATTGAGTCTAAAAACAGCATCAAATGTTCTTTGAACATGAATCATGAGGTGTGTATGTGTGTGAGGGGAGGGGAGGGGCGGGGGGAGTCTTTTGAATATTTGCGCGTTTAAAAACGCGGCATACTATTCATTAACTTTGTGTGCGTAAGTATGTGAAAGAGAAAGACACTCGCCTTCTGTCACACAATCTGTCCTGGTCCTGTCAGCAGACCAACAACAGGTACAGCTGAGAGACAAAGCAACAGACAATGACAGCACTGGGCAGTGCTTTGACTCAGATGGTGGTGTTGCTGATGGGGGGGGTCGTCGTTCAGGGAGGTAAGCTTGACTAAATATAAACCGTCCCGCTGGTATTTTTTTGTTTGTAATGCAGGATATTTGATTTCAGCAGAATTGACTAACACACATGTAATACAAATATAACTGTTCAAGTCCAATTTACTTAGTCCGTTCCTACTGGATTCACGCAATATTATTTTGATATATGGTTATATGGTTCATACAGAAACCATATAAAAATGAATATCTCTAAACATTACATGTAACACAGGTTGTCAGATTGTGTGACAGAAGGCGACTGTCTTTCTCTTTAGTTAATATTTTACGAGAATTCACAATCATTTTCAACGAGTAACTTGTTAACAGGTAGGCTACCATCATCACAGTATTAATTAACAAAGTGAATGAATAGCAGCGTGCCGCCAAAACCTAAACTGTTCTCTGTTCTCCAGCAACCCAGGTGGACTGTGTGTTTGGGGGGAGCTGTGTGCTGCCTTGCCGCTTCCAGTCAGATATTATAGTCCTCCACTGGGCCCAGAGGAATGGGAAGGATGTTGTTCATGTCCACTCCTACTACTATGACCAGGACCAACTGAAGTACCAGGACCCTCTCTACAAGGGGAGGACGTCCCTGTTCCCTGACCAGATCTCTGGGGGCAACGCATCGCTTTGTCTGGCCAGGGTGGACCTCCAGGACCAGGGCACGTACATGTGTTACACCAGAGGGAACCCGGACCACTTCGTCACCCTGACAGTGAGAGGTGAGCTGAAGTCCTGTTTTTATTAGGGGTGGGACGAAATATCGCAAAATGAAAACGTCACGATATATCACTTCACATTAATCTTTATAGATTATAGGTAACGGGTATCTGCATATGAATGCACGGTTAACTTTGAGCGGACTTGGGTCTCATCCGGGTCCCCAGTCCATGTGGAGAGCAACAGAGGCGGAACCCGTCGGCGGTCATAGACGGCGATTTAGCTTTTTAATGGCTATTGTGAAGAGGCCAGTTGTGAAACCATCCCCTTAGGAATATCATGACTATGTCGTATCATGAAACCAATATTGTGTATCGTATCGACTGTTTAGTGTGTCGTCACACCCCTAGTTTTTATAGGATATAGGAAGACGTTGTCATATTGAGTAAACGTTAACTCTTTGAGTTTTTTTGTTTTAATGCGATGCCATGTTGTTGCAGCTCCTGTTGGTACAGTGGACATTATGCTAGTAAACGACATAATCACCTGTAAGTCTGGAGGTATCTACCCAAGACCAGAGCTCACCTGGTCCATCAGTCCTCGCCCGGCCACTGCTCTCCAAAACACAACCGAGGTCCATGAAGACTACCAGGGACTCTATGACGTTAGCGGCTCCTTAAGGACCGTTTACACAGAATCGGTCTACAGCTGCTCAGTCCAAAATGAACACGGTGCAAGGACAGCCACGATGAGACAAAACCGTAAGTCTTTTAATATATACGGCAACCGTCAGGAGTGTAAGAGTAAAGTGTAGATGAGAACTGGTGCGATCCAGTTTGCAGTGACTGCAACGAACCGTCTCGCTCACTACTTTCTGTCATAAGAGAGAGGCACTGCTTCAAATGCATTGTGTTGTGAACAAAAAGGTCTGCAACGTCTCCTCTGTTGTCACTGAAAAATCCCAGAAAACGTGACGCATTGACGTCATTGGTCTGGGATTTGCGTTTTTCTCCATTGGTCTGATTTGGAAGAATGGCGTCAATGGTCTTATATCTCTGCATCTTTCCAAACAATCATGCATCTTGTGTATTGCCCTCTGTCCATCCACTCGTCTGTCTATCTGTCTTTTTAATTCAGCTCCAATGCACAGTGCTCCCAAGAGTGAGGTGTTACTCCCGTGTAACGCTTTGGGGCTCGCTGACATCACCTGGACCTTCAACCACAAACAGACCATCCTCAGAAAACGAGCAGGACAAGAGAAGCTCCAGGTGGAAACAGAGTGGCAGCAGCATGTAGTAAAACTGTTTGAATCAGGCAGCCTCCTGTTGCATACGACATCAGCCGAGAGTGCAGGGACGTACATGTGTACTGTCAGTTACGCAGAAGAAACAGACGTAACCAACATTGAACTGAAGATACCCGAGGACTACAACGAAGGTAGGCTAGATTGGTGAAAATATAATAGCAATAGCAAGTGGTGCAAAGAAAATCCTTAAGACGAGCATATTTGTCAATGGATTTGCTCTGTATTGAGCATTGGACCCTCTTCACAGAGCTGTCATGGTGTAGCCCACCAACATTAACGTCAGGTAGGTAGATATGTTTTATTTATGTTTGTTAGAGCACCAGCATGGTCAATGTGGGGTTACCTTCACTATATTAGTCCATTAGGCTACTGCTGCCCTGGTGACACCACAGGGAAAAGGGTCTATTCAAATGTATGTATTGTGTATTAGTTGCTTGATAAAATATTGCATTTACATTATATCAGAATGTAAGTCAGAAAAATCTTGTCACACACATTGTCTTCTTTTTTAAACCATGTTCATTAAGCCAGTAAGGTGATAAGTCACTTTATAAATGGTGTTTAAAATAGTGTTATCTATCAATGTAATGTTTTTACATGTTAAAAATTATCAACATTCTCGTTTCAGGGGGATCTCAAAATGCACTATGGTCTCTTGTGTTGTTACCAGTATTGGTTATAGGCACAATAGGAGTTATTTGGAAAATAATAAAAGGTAAGACATCTAGTTGCACGTTTATTCACAACACATTTTATTCACTGGGATTATGGTCTCGGAAAACCCTTGGTAATATCTCAACATATCTCTTCCCTGACAGACAAGAAGTTGAAGCCTGAGCAACAATACAAGGTTACTTTTGTACAATTTATTACTGACTGGGTGGTGTTATAAATAAAATTGATCAAAAGCTGTCTAATCCTATTTTTGTTTTCCTCTTAGGCCGCTGGTGACGGAACTGTTGAGGAACTTCAACAAACTAAGAATGAAGACGAGGCATAAGGTGAATGCGCGGCCACAGCCATGGCGGACATTTACGGTGTTTTCCCATCTGCACTTTTGGCCGCGCCGAGTCGAACCATGCGGGGCTGGTTTGCGTTCCCATTACCAGTTAAAACTCACAGGGCTGTGAGCAAGTAAACGACAAGAACTGTTCCCTGTGTCTGCGTCTACTCTCTGACCGGAGTTGCCGTCCAGGATAAAGTGGTCATAAGTAATACATTATATTGAGGGGAAATGTATGTTATCACACAGGTATTAATGTCACTATAATGAGGATGTCTCTCATTTTATATTTCTGGGAAGTTTGCCTCAGATTTGATCATTGCACACTGTTAGCATGTTTAGTTAACCAATTTATGTTTTAGCTTATGTGGTTAGCCTAGCTGGCATCATTGTTAGATTATTATGCATGTGCAATAGGTTACTTATATATACATCCTTTCTCATTTATTCCTTCAGGAAAACGGGGATTGAATGTAGAAGCACAACTCACATTTTCCACGGTTGAATAATCAGCGGGCGGTACGAGCGAATCATTGATTATTCTGATTCGCCGACGGGGTCAGAAACGATGAACACCTTTCAGTCAAATGTTCCCTATAGCCTACTTATGTAGAACTGGATTCGTATAGTTTAGTTTTAATGTAATGTCGCAAATGTAACGCAGCTGCATTCCCAAATACGACTCCGGGCTATTTTGGATGTTCAAAAAAACATTATTCTAAAGTTTAAGTTTAATTTATTTATATAGCACCTTAAAAGCAAAGAGCATTTGCACCAAAGTGCTTCACAGTCAACAGGTCACATAGGCATAGACCAACATCAATACAATGCAACAGCATCATACATTTCAAGAGATAACAATTATTAATAAATCCCAAGGTTATCAACAACAGATTAAGTAATGAATCTAATTAATTAAGTAACTAATTAAAAGCCAAAACATAGAAATGGGTCTTGAAGAGCTTCTTGATTAACAGCAAAACAAAGTTGTTGACCCAAAAAATGATGGAAATCAATGTTTGCCACCGTTAACGAATAAGGGATTCATCGATTATTCTAGCCAATGACATCGCTGGAAGGCTGCAGGAGATGCACCAATCAGTGAATTGAAACACCATTCGTAACGCATTTAAATGGCTCGGTGTGTTGATCCTGAATAAATGACGTCGGTTGTATGCGAGAGAATAAATGAATACATCGTGTCGAGGTTTATTTTCATCTTTCATAGCTTTTGTAATCCTCGTAGAGGACTAGTTGTAGGTCCTATTACTCCGGGCCCTACAGAGCGGCCAACCTCTCACTTTCCATTCAGCGGCGCCGCGGCGGATGAAAAGAGAGAGTCCATTTGCGGGAAGATGTGTTGTTTTTTCATCCTCTTCCTCTTGAGTCCAATTACCGTTGTTTACCGCCACCCCGATTTTTGTCACACACACACACACACACACACACACACACACACACACACAGGCGCTCTACAACAAGCCAAGGGCGCCACTAGGCAGAAGTAGGGCTATTGATGCACTTAGCACAACAAGCATGAAAACCACGCTGGCGGAGATACGCGACGCCGATAGGCCCCTAACCCCGACGATGACCCCGGCGTCGACGACGGAGGCCAATTAACCAAATGGCTCCTTTTTAATGCGACTACGGCGATCCACACACAGGCGGCTAATTCCATTTCATTCGATTTGTGTAAAAGGTAGGGCTATACACCCCGACTAAAACGACGGCTGATAATATATGCACCGCGAAGCCTACGGCGCATAAATTATCACAATCAGCCCTTCGGTGGAGTCCGTGAAAGTTAAAGTTTCCTCTGTGACTAAATTAAACGTCGAGTGTGAATTCTAAGTGTTTTGTGATCGTCTGTGTATTACAGCCGCATGTAGGGCTAGCAGGCTAGGAGGTCTACCGAAACTTTTTACTTCGGAGACTTCAGAAAATCTTCCTATTAGAAATCACCGAATTTGTTCAGATCATAATCGGATGTGTGTCGCGGCGGCGCCCCGGCGCCGACAAGCGCAAACAATGTTTCCGTCTCGGCGCCACAGACGGTTCATTTGTTCTTTATCAAGGCTGACACAACGCTATTATTTCACCGCCTCCTCTCTTCCGTCGCCGCATCTCTCTCTGTTATTGAACGCAAATGTGTATATTAGACCGCCGTAATGGTTGTTGTTGCAGAGATTTTTCTTCTTTTTTTTTTTTTGTATACCGCTGTAAACATGATTTTCACCTTCCATTATTAATATATCTTTTTCTTTTTTTTTTAATTACAAATAAAATCGGCGTCCAGATTGAACATTAGCTCCTCGCGCCGGTGTGTTTGATTTCATCCTAGTGGGCCTGCGCTCCCGCTGCGCCGCAGACTGCGGGTTGCGGCCAAACGTATTAAATTCCCCCCCGCAGAGAAGTGGACACCTAATAATCGTATTAACACGAGGGCTGCTGTTTTGTAGCCCGCGCCTCCAACACAAATTAAGCTTTTTTTATGAAGCCTATTTTCCTTAATCCTGTTAAGATGTTGTGATCTATAGGCCTATAGGCGACGCATTAAAGTTCCTATGTCGACGGTTTGCCATTAAAATGGTTTAAAAATATAAATATAAGCCTTACATCTGTTAAGAAACGGGGCATAGGCTTCATGTTTAAACGTCTCAGCGTGAGAAACAAACGGCTCAGTTCATATCCCCCCCAATAACATCCCAGATGTCTGCGTTATACAATCTGTGCCATGCGAGCCTTAAGAGATGAAACGTTACGGATCATCGCCTTCGCGGGAGCGGGAGGTCGACGACGCGCGCGCATCTGAACGTGCGGACATGGTTTTTTTTCCCCCCTAATGGCCGCCATAAAAAACAAATCCCTGCAACGGTTCAGCGGTGCAGCAGCGGTACAATAACACCGTCCTGATCCAGCTCCGGCTATTAGCCAGCCATGCTAACGCCGCGCCCTTCAAAGGGCCATCATGACGCTCTCACCAGAAGTGATAAATAAACCCAATTACCCGATTACAGCGTTTTGTTATTATGCTGTCACAACCGCTTTTCTTTTCTTTTCTTTATTTTTTTTATTATTTTTTTTTTACAGATAACAAACCGTAATGAGCACAGAAATGTTTTTGAGGTGATATTTTTTTCCTGTGTGGTCGTTAAATCATGCAATGGATTTGTCAACAGAAATCACATAAAACGAAAAATAAAAATGAAATAAAGCGTCCGCACAGGACGGTCTCTAGTGATGTTGGTGGGGGGGGCTTGGCTCTCTCTCCCCCTCTCTCTCTCTCTCTCTCTCTCTCTCTCTCCCTCTCTCTCTCTCTCTCTCTCTCTCTCTCTCTCTCTCTCCCTCTCCCTCCCTGTGTGTGTGTGTGTGTGTGTTTGTGAGTGTTTGTGTGTGTGTGTGTGTGTGTGTGAGTGTTTGTGTGTGTGTTTATGAGTGTGTGAGTGTGTGTATATGTGCGTGTGTATGTGTGTGTATGTGTGTTTGTTAGTGTATGTGTGTGTGTGTGTTTATGAGTGTGTGAGTGTGTGTATATGTGCGTGTGTATGTGTGTGTATGTGTGTTTGTTAGTGTATGTGTGTGTATGTGTGTATGTGTGTGAGTGTTTGTGAGTATGTGTGTGTGTGTGTGTGTGTGTGTGTGTGTGAGTGTTTGTGAGTGTATGTATATGTGTATGTGTGTGTGTGTGAGTGTTTGTGAGTGTATGTGTGTGTGTGTGTGAGTGTTTGTGAGTGTGTATGTGTGTGTGTGTGTGTGTGTGTGTGTGTGTGAGTGTATGTGTATGAGTGTGTGTGTGTGTGTGTGTGTGTGTGTGTATGTGTGTGTCTGTGTGAGTGTATATGTGTATATGTGTGTGTGTGAGTGTGTGTGTGTGTGTGTGTTTGTGAGTGTGTGTGTGTGTGTGTGTGTGTGTGTGTGTGAGTGTATGCGCGTGCGTGTGTTTATGAGTGTGTGAGTGTGTGTGTATATGTGTGTGTGTATGTGTGTTTGTTAGTGTGTGTGTGTGTGTGTGTGTGTGTGTGTGTGTGTGTGTGTGAGTGTGTGTGTGAGTGTGTATGTGTGTGAGTGTATGTGTATGAGTGTATGTGTGTGTGTGTGTGTGAGTGTATGTGTGTGTCTGTGTGAGTGTATATGTGTATATGTGTGTGTGTGAGAGTGTGTGTGTGTGTGTGAGTGTAAATGTGTGTATATGTGTGAGTGTATGTGTGCGTGTGTGTGAGTGTATAGTGTATATGTGTATGTGTGTGTGCAATTGCGCCAGGTGGCCTGCGGGAGGCGCTGTAGGGCCGCCAGCAGCTCTCCCCCTGAAACACAGTAAAAGGGGAGGAGCGGCAGCGGCGGCAGCAGCAGCGGAGAGGAGAGTAAAGTCGCCCCGCGGTGCGCGCAGCCAGTCCGGCTGAGGCAGTGCACGCTTGCATCTCTCACAGCCGTGCAGCAGTGCAACGATCAAGGGGGGAGAGAGAGGGGGAGACAGAGAGAGAGAGACAGAGAGAGGGGGAGGCAGGGTGAGTCTCCGGGAGAGCTGAGACCCCGGGACGCCCCCTCAACCAGGGCTGCTGCGCGCTGCTTGCGCTATTAAGAGAGAGAAAGAGAGAGAAGGGGGAGAGAGAGAGGGGGGAGAGTGTGTGTGTGTGTGTGCAGTAAAATGCAACACCGGTCTTTGCGGGATAAAGAAGAACAAGAAGAAGAAGAAGAAGAAGAGGGAGGAGAAGGAGGAGAAAGAGGAGGAGAAGAAGGAGGAGAAGGAGGAGACACACAGCGTAACGCGTCGCAGGGAAACAAGGACACACGCCGGGGGACCCAGTGAAGGAGCAGAGACCAGGAGGGACCAGGAGGTGAGTGCAGGCTCTGTACTGTACTGTGTGCGTGTGTGTGTGTGTGTGTGTGTGTTTTATCTTGTGTGTGTGTGTGTGTGTGTGTGTGTGGGGGGGGGGGGGGGGGGGGGGTGGAGAGTTCGCACCTGTCCTATCGCGGATGAATGATGGGAGGGAGGGCTCCTCCACCATCACCACCACCATCACCATCACCACCCACCTCCTCCTCCTCCTCCTCCTCCTCCGTCCTGAGGAGGACCATAGCCTCTAAGCCCAACGTGGCGGAGAGGCTCGCTCCTCCTCCTCCCCTCCTCCACCTCCTCGGTCGGTGGATGAATGAAGGAGAGGAGACAACAACATACCCCCCCCCCCCCCCCCCCCCCTAACTTGTGTGACAGTGACATTGTTATTTAGGGGGGGGGGGGGGGGAGCAGTACTACAAGCAGGCTTGCTTGCTACTGGAGATGCTAAACGATGACTGCAATCAATTAGTCACCTAAATGAGTATTGCAAGCTATTATGTTCTCTAATTGACTGTAATTGTCCAAAAGCCCGTCGCCTGCAGGAGCAGCGCGTGCGCGTAAAGGCGCCTCTGGGACACATCGTAGGTCTGCTACGTGCACCTACACCGGCATGCACATGCAAGCAATGGCAGTATTGCCTACTGTCTACTGCTTGGTGTGCGTGTGTGTGTGTGTGTGTGTGTACATGAGTGTGTGTGTGTGAGTGCACATGAGTGTGTGTGTGTGTGTGTGTGTACATGAGTGTGTGTGCACATGTGTGTGTGTGTGTGTGTGTGTGTACATGAGTGTGTGTGTGTGTGTGTGTGTGCACATGAGTGGCCTACCTGACACTGTTGTGTTTCTTCTACAGTGGTGATATTTAAAAAAAAAAAAAAAAAGCATCTCAGAATAGACAGAACCGATGGACTCGTGATGTCCAGCGCTACTTTTCTCCCCCCTCTCTCTCTCTCTGTCTCTGTCTCTCTGTCTCTCTCTCTCTCTCTCTCTCTCTCTCTCTCTCTCTCTCTCTCTCTCTCTCTCTCTCTCTCTCTCTCTCTCTATGTGTGTGTGCCCATCTGGTTTGATGGTATACTTCCTCCCGTTGTTACTGTACTGTACTGTACTGTACTATACTGCATCGCCCTCCTATAGTTTCTACAGTGTTCCTCCGGTCGCTGCGCATGTCTGCATGTGGAAGTGCAGCAGCAGAAGCAGCAGCAGCAG
>JAOPHQ010006232.1:0-5000 GCA_030340625.1 Merluccius polli
TCATACCTATTATACTCTCTGTATTTAAGTATACTTTCCCTGTTTGTGTCATTTCAAGGACACAAACAGTGTTTCTTAAACTGAGAAAACCGAAGCTTGAAGAAGGACTCCTGCCGATACAAGATGAGACTAAACTACAGGTAAAACCGGCCATGAACGCACAAAACACATTCCTGTGTGACACATTATTAACGGTACAATGGTGCAGGATGTCCCGTCCCATCCGAAAGGTAACCGGGTTCGATCCCCGATGTCCTTGAACAAGCCTACCTGCTCCTTGGTTACATGTATCTACAGTCACTGTAAGTGGCTGTGGATGAAATGGTCCATTCAGATTAGACAGAGATAACGATGCTGTGTTAAGAAATGTTTGCCATCTTAAGGTGAACAGGTAATGATAGGTGACACGCTGTCTTCCAGCTGATCGGGGCTGGGACTTGCAGGTGCTGTTTCAGCTGCTTTGTCAACACGTCCCATTCACCTGGAGCCCAATAAAACCATGAATTACGATCACATACCAAAACACACATTACCTGACGTCAAGTGTGTTTCAATTGTACTACACCGTGTGCACTTGACAGCTTTTACAACGATCGCTTCCCTCCGCCTTGTGGAAAGGTTTATCGCTTCTTTGGTTGACTTTCCTCTTGGCGATTGTCTATCATCTTATTATCTTATTATCTTATTATCTTATCTTCTAGGGTGTATTTGAAGGGAGATTCCTTGTAAGAGAAGGCATGTAGGCTGCCAAGGTTTTCCCAAACTCAGAAATAAACTTGACAGGACATGACATGTAGACATCATAGGCTACATGTCTAGGTGCCTTCAGTAAGGACAACATGTTGTAAAGACGCTGCTAGACAGTAGGACTTGTGTTGGCGGTACCTGTCTGACATGACAAGAAGACAGGACAAGGTAAATAATAAAAAACATTATTACTTCACATTAGTTTTTGTTTAAGATCATTACTACAATGTCTGAATCCGGCCGGTGAACATGGGAGAAAGGGACCTTTCGAAATGATGTATTTGTGTTGAGTCCTATTAGCAGGAGAAGGTGGGTCTATTCAGAAGGTCCAACACATTTATTATTATTAAGCACTGGGATCAGAAATACATAGTGTGTATATATGAACATGTTACACGCTACAGATGTCTCAGTATCGTCTGGTCAGCTTCAGCTAATGAGCAGAGGTTCGATTCATCGGTCATATTAGCAGACCGTGATAACACTACGCCTGGATAGAGCATGGTACCCAACTATTACTATTACTATTACTCTAACTATTACCACTACTATTACTAATTCATCTGACACATTACTATTGCTATTACTATTGCTATTACTGTTACTATTGCTATTGTTATTACTGTTGCTATTGTTGTTACTCTTACTATTGCTATTACTATTACTATTGCTATTGTTGTTACTATTAGGCCTACTATTACTATTACTATTGTTATTACTGTTGCTATTGTTGTTACTCTTACTATTGCTATTACTATTACTATTGCTATTGTTGTTACTATTAGGCCTACTATTATTATTAATATTACTATTACTATTACTATTGCTATTGTTGTTACTATTAGGCCTACTATTACTATTAATATTACTATTACTATTACTATTGCTATAGTTGTTACTATTAGGCCTACTATTATTATTAATATTACTATTACTATTACTATTGCTATTGTTGTTACTATTAGGCCTACTATTACTATTAATATTACTATTACTATTACTATTGCTATAGTTGTTACTATTAGGCCTACTATTATTAGTCATTTCTATTGCATGAACTAAGTGAAACCAGAAGTTACATCCAGCTGTATTGAAATGAAGGCCAAAGGATTGCTTGGAACAGGTTTTTATTCAGTGTGATAAATGCACATTTCAACGTACAAAATGCACTGAATGCAGAAGGCATGACCCTGCAGTTCTTCTCCTGCAGGAGGAGGGAAGCGGCTACAGAGGGTTGAGCCTAGAAGACAAGCATGCAGCTGTTTGGCCTTCGTCTTTACATGAGGCTTCCTTGCGGTTGTTGTTAAAAGGTGCATTTTGCCATAATGTCATGTCACTTTAACCCTTAGCTAAATGAAAGCAGGAAGATTAGCAGCTAGTTGGAGATTAGTTGACCTTAAGCATCTAAACATCCATAAAACATGTTAAGATAAAGTGAGCTGGGGAAGCCTTGAACGGGTTTCCTTCTTGGAGTCGGCGGTCGGCGCTTGGTGGTCGGCATCTTACTGAGTACCGAGGACCTGAAGACAGAAATATCAATCTATCAATAATCTATCAATAATCTATCAATAATCTATCAATAATCTATCAATAATCAATCCATTTAAATGAACTATGAGAACATTTTGAAAATGCTCCTCTTATGCTCCACTTATATAACATAACAACTACAGACATGTCATGCTCTCTATCATCAACAGTGTGTCCTGGTCATGCTACTCAACAGCACCTCCTCCTGGTCATGCTAGTCAACAGCGCCTCCTCCTGGTCATGCTAGTCAACAGCGCCTCCTCCTGGTCATGCTAGTCAACAGCGCCTCCTCCTGGTCATGCTAGTCAACAGCGTGTCCAACTGGTCTTGACTCCACAGGAGGTCCACATATCATAAGACTGTGTATGGGGTACGGACCTGGTTGGTCTGGGGAGGCTGGTCCTGTTGGGGGGGCTGGAACGGGTCCTGGAGCTGAGGGGGACTGGTCTCAAAGGTCGGGCTCTGGGGAAACCACATGGTAGCATAGCATGTTAGCATCACATGCTAGGGAAACCAAATTGCAATTGCGGAAGTCAAGTTTTTACAGCTGGTCAGACAGACAGACAGACAGACACACAGACAGAGACAGACAGACAGACAGACAGCTCACATTGGCTGGTTGCTGAGGTCCCGATTGGGGGAAGGATGGATATTCAAAGGGTGAGAACTAGAGAGAGAAGAGGGGGGGGGGGGGGCAGTAAGTATCCTATGCTTGGTCATCATCACCATGACAACATGACAACATGACAGCATGACAGCATGACAGCATGACAACATGACAACATGACAACAATGACAACATGACAACAATGACAACATGAGGTGCTTGAATGTGTCTCACGTTGGGAATGTTTGGCAGCTGGGGAAGGCTTGGCATCATCTGAAAGGAGAGCAGAACACATAATCCGTCAGCCCGGTGCGGACATGTGGGATGTATTGATTGGCATCATGTAATCCTGAGGTCATGTGATGTATTGATTGGCATCATGTAATCCTGAGGTCATGTGATGTATTGATTGGCATCATGTAATCCTGAGGTCATGTGATGTATTGATTGGCATCATGTAATCCTGAGGTCATGTGATGTATTGATTGGCATCATGTAATCCTGAAGTCATGTGATGTATTGATTGGCATCATGTGATCCTGAGGTCATGTGATGTATTGATTGGCATCATGTAATCCTGAGGTCATTACCCTCTGCTGTGAGAAGTCGAAGGGGTAGTACTGGAGGAGAGAAGAAGACAGAGCAATCATTATAGAGTCCATGTAGGTAGACAGGTTCTCTGTCCCTCAACACGCATACATCAAGCGCCGTCAGGAGTGTGTGCGTGTGTGTGTGTGTTCGTGTGTGTGTGTGTGTGTTCATGTGTTCATGTGTGTGTGTGTGTGTGTGTGTGTGTGTGTGTGTGTGCCTTGAGCCTGCAGTGGTTTCTGTACATTCAGAGAAAAAGATCACTTACAATTTCCACACTTTTCCTGCCGGGGGCCTTAGGCAGGGAGTATTTAATGAAGGCCTGCGATGGGTTGGTCTGGAGGACGAAGACACACCCAAGAGAAGAGGATCTGACGTTAGCAACCGACGGCTCACACTAGCAACTAGCAACTGACACTAGCAACTAGCAACTGACACTAGCAACTAGCAACTGACACGAGCAACTGGAAGTTGAGATCAGCATTTGAAAGTTCAACTGTTTTCGGGCAAAGTGTAAATGTAATTTACTGTAAGTGTAAATGTACTCACTGAGCCTGGAACTGATCCCCCAGCAGCGCCTCCAGGGAACAGGGGAGGGTACACCTGAGGGTACACCTACACACACACACACACACACACACACACACACATGCACACACACACACACGCACACACACACCAGTGAGATATCTGACCCCATGGCCCCCTGCTGCAGCAGACAGGGAGGTCTATCATGTATCATGTCTAGTGTCATTGTTACCTATGGTTACACGCTACATGTGTGTAATATGTGTATAGTGTGTGAGGTAACATACTATCTCCATGCTGATGGCTCCAGGTCCAGTCTGAGCACCTCCATAGCCGTTCATCTGAGCAGGAACAAGACCGACAGTTACAAAACCACTTGAAATTCACTGGTGTTGCGTTTAATTCAACTCTTTTCTTCAGGACGGACATTATCCACCAGAACAACTTGACTTTATATAAAGTCTTTCAGAGGTCTTGGAAGAGTCAATTTAACCTCGTGCCTCAAAACTGAAACATCCACCTGAAAAGGTGTAGGTTTGTTTTGCGTGCTGTAAGCTAACTCTGCTGTGATTGGTTCATTACCGGGGTGGGAGGGGCCGGCTGCCTCGCACCGCCGTAGTGATTCAGGTAATGGAGGAACGACTGCATCTATGGGCAGAAATATTGAACTCAGACCGATTCAGGTGAGTCACATGACATATGAGTTCACCTATATACAGAGGAGCGGACTAAGAGAGGACCTAAGAGAGGCCTGTGGGTTACTCACCGGTGCAGCAGAGACCGTACTGGACAGGCACAGGCATAGGATGATGAACTTCATGTTTGCAGCTTTTTTTGAAAGAAAAAACACCTAAAGGGAGGAACGTATTGCACAGGTCACGTAACGCCGGCTCAGAAACACGCGGCCGACACCACAGTAAAACCCACAGCAGCAGTTCAGGGTAACGTTTCAAGGTCGCGGCGCTCACCCCTTCGCACTGTCGCAACAAGCCGAGGAGGA
>JAOPHQ010006232.1:10000-13130 GCA_030340625.1 Merluccius polli
TGTAGGATATAGAGGGAAGGTATGTAGGATACAGATGTAGGCATGTTGGATACAGATGTAGGTATGTAGGATACAGTTTGTAGGCATGTAGGATACAGATGCAGGTATGTAGGATACAGATATAGGCATGTAGGATACAGATGTAGGTATATGTAGGATACAGATGTAAGAATGTAGGATACAGATGTAGATATGTAGGATACAGATGTAGGCATGTAGGATAGAGGTGTAGGTATGTAGGATACAGATGTAGACATGTAGGATAGAGGTGTAGGTATGTAGGATACAGATGTAGGCATGTAGGATAGAGGTGTAGGTATGTAGGATACAGATGTAGGCATGTAGGATAGAGGTGTAGGTATGTAGGATACAGATGTAGGCATGTATGCATTCACTCACAGTACTGTAGGTAGCTTTGGATAAAGGTGTCCACTAAATGTATTTATTTATATTCAAATGAAAACAAGAATACACCACCTTTCAAATTAATATCACAATGTTGTTCAATCCAAAGGTCTATTTGTGTCTTTTTATTATACATTTTTGTATTAATAAGGTGCTACTGGTTTTCATGAATACCAATGACATCAATAACAAACTTGTTATTTTTAATTGTATTTAACGTATTCTAAAACAAATAGGCCTACAAAAAATAAATACAAATATTAATATCACTTTTCAAGGGTAGTTGATGCGTTGGACTCTTGAGTAACAAGCCCACCACCACCACCAGCAGAACCAGCAGGACCAGCAGGACCAGCAGATACAGCAGGACCAGTCTCCAGGGGAGGGGGGGTGGCCCGGTCCCTGGAGGGGGGGCTGGACGGCGGCCGGGCTCCTCCCAGGACCGTCCAGCCCTGCAGGGGCCTCGTTGGTCTCCGGGGCCTCCGGGCCTGTGGAGACCGCCGACGCCAGCCGGGCTTCAGGGACGATGTTGGACTGGACGAAGAACCCTCTGTTGTTCAGTTTAGCCACCATCTGTAGAGGAGCAGAGACACGGGGGGGGGGGGGGGGGGGGGGGCGGAGGGAGGAGGAGAGATACAGGGAGGGAGGAGGGAGGAGGAGGGAGGAGGAGAGATACAGGGAGGGAGGAGAAGAGATACAGGGAGGGAGGAGGGAGGATGAGAGACACAGGGAGGGAGGAGAGAGGAGGAGGGAGGAGGATAGATACAGGGAGGGAGGAGAAGAGATACAGGGAGGGAGGAGGGAGGATGAGAGACACAGGGAGGGAGGAGGAGAGACACAGGGAGGGAGGAGGAGAGATACAGGGAGGGAGGAGGGAGGAGGAGAGACACAGGGAGGGAGGAGGAGAGACACAGGGAGGGAGGAGGAGAGACACAGGGAGGGAGGAGGGAGGAGAGACACAGGGAGGGAGGAGGAGAGACACAGGGAGGGAGGAGGAGTTGGATCTGGGTCTGTGCTTCGTGAGTTCAGGTACAGACTGAAGGCGGTGGGTCGGTTACCTCCAGCTCCTCGGAGCTCAGTCCTCCCAGCTGTGTGTTCTAGGGGAGAAGGAGGCGAAGTGGACATGAACACACAAATAACTCAACACCTTTTAATGTCTGAATGTCTCCTCATCTCTCATCATCCTTACCATCGGCTGATGGATCATGTAAACCACCTGAGGCTTCTGTAGAGGAGAGGGGTTACAACACAGGGGTTAGGCATTGATAGAGCGAGGTAGGGTACAGCTCTCTCTCTCTCTCCCTCTCTCTCTCTCTCTCTCCCTCTCTCTCTCTCTATGTCTCTGTCTCTAGTCAGTACCTGAGGCGGCTGCTGGTCCGTGGGCTGGGCAGGGGTCCCTGGGGGCCTCTGGGCTGGTTCCTCAGGTGCTACTGGTGCTACTGGGGGAGGGTTGGCTTGAACATCGGGGGCTGCAGGGGCTGCTGGGTACTGCATGGGATATGTGTATGGTGTGTACTGTTGGGGGGGGGCGGGCGGGTGGGGGGGAGACGACATGTAAGATTATGTATTTGAATGCATTAATGACACACTACATGGGGTAGAAGTATGTATGGGGGTTAGGGGTTATTTGTAACAGGGATTCTAGGTACATCGTGACCTCCATTTTGGAAGCATAGCAGCATTGTATTGTT
Organism: Merluccius polli; assembly: GCA_030340625.1. NCBI lineage: Eukaryota > Metazoa > Chordata > Actinopteri > Gadiformes > Merlucciidae > Merluccius > Merluccius polli. Next base: position 12,097 of record JAOPHQ010006232.1, read on the forward strand.
AGTTATTGTGTTGGTAGTCATGTTTTTTTTGGTCGTTGTTTTGTAATGAATGGTGAAATTATTGGTCATTATGGGGAGACATGGTTGTGTTTGAAACCGCCACAGCGTTTCTCATGTGAGGTGTGGCAAAAACAAAGTTTCATTACCCGAGGTTACGGTATTTTTAGGTTGGTTTAGGATTTTACAGGACTACAACTCTCTGGAGTCCTCTTAATATGGCCGCCAACAACAGATCCCATGATGCATTCTGATGTACAAGCCTATACATGATATCAAGTGTACTGTTATTATAGATACAGATGTATCTGCCTATTACCGATCATTACACAGTCATACACACCAAGGATAGTCTCATGACCTATTGGCGTGTCATGAGTCATAAGGATATGACTCATGACACCCCGGGGCGTCTTCCTCAAGACGCCCAGGCGTGTCATTAATGAGTGAACTCACCTGTGGTGAACGTGTTAATCCCTCGCTCGCTAACACGGGATTGCTTTGTCAGCGTCACACATCAATCTTTAAGATATTCAAATGCATTTCTCTTTATAATGGAAACCAGATCTGCACCTGGGAGAAGACGTTATGAGTGCATGTAGATGTGGGTGTCAATGCGGAACAATCTGCTGAATTCTCACCTGCTGGTTCCCTTGGAGGGATGGATAGAAAGGGAAATGTCCATAAGGATATAGCATCTGGAAACACAGAACACATTCCTTAGATTAAATGCCATCACAAAGCGATGTCTTAAATTCGCTTGCTTTTTATCCGACTAACAGCCAAGAAAAACTAAAGTATTCACTTTATAATGGTCCATGAACCAAACATTTTCTGAGCGTCAAGCAGCAAATGTTCAGTATTTATACTTGATAAATGACCTTAACGATTCATCGATTATAAAAATTGGATTTGATACATTTTCGGTCGACAGACTAATCAATTGATGGGCTTATCTTTGCAGCCCTATAAAAGACAGAACCAGTAGCCTGATTGTGATTCTGGTCCTAGAATACCATGGGATGCTGGGCCTGATG
>JAOPHQ010006233.1:0-20922 GCA_030340625.1 Merluccius polli
TGCACTATATACTATATGTTCACTCAGCAAACGCATGCTCTCGATATTATTAAATTGACTGCGTCAGCATTTCATCGTTCAGAAGAACCACATGAGGACAAAGCGGCTGAACTGTGCGGCGTTTGAAAGGAATTCAAACCGAGTTAAGGAGCAGCGAGTCCAATATGTGTCTCTCCAGAACATCATACAGTATGTAGAGGACGGCCCGTCTCTCCAGAACATCATACGGTATGTAGAGGACGGCCCGTCTCTCCAGAACATCATACGGTATGTAGAGGACGGCCCGTCTCTCCAGAACATCATACGGTATGTAGAGGATGGCCCGTCTCTCCAGAACATCATACGGTATGTAGAGGACGGCCCGTCTCTCCAGAACATCACACGGTATGTAGAGGACGGCCCGTCTCTCCAGAACATCACACGGTATGTAGAGGACGGCCCGTCTCTCCAGAACATCACACGGTATGTAGAGGACGGCCCGTCTCTCCAGAACATCACACAGAGGACATGAGGACATCTTCATCCCCGAGGCAGCAGGGGGTCAACCTAACATCACTGGTCACCGTGCCGTCATACAAGGTCCTGGCCAGAGGGGAGGCCATGTGGCGTCCTCCGTCGCCATGACAACGTGGGTCCATACAACATGGCACAACTCCTCCAACTTCTGGATCAGCTGCACAGTAACATGTTCAACCGGAAGGGGAGCCAAGCCTCTCTCTCTCTCCCTCCCTTCCATCCCTCACTCCCTTCCCTCCCTCCCTCCCCTCATACCTCCTCTACCCACCATACCTCCCGTCCCTCCTCTACCTACCATCCCAAATACACCTGGTTGCCATGGCAACAATCAGGGAGCCGTTATTAGTATGTGTGGTGTGTACTCCAGCAGTTTTCTAAGACCCCATAAATGATTTTCTTTCTTTCTATGAATCAGCTGATCATAAAAAAACATGAAAAACATGAAAATCAATTATTCAGAATGTCTTCAGAAATCCTTTCTGTTCCAGCAGGCTGACCACACCGGAACCAACCAGAACCAACCAACCAGAACCAGAACCAACCAACCAGAACCAGAACCAACCACAACTAGCCAGAACCATCCAGAAACAACCAACCAGAACCAACCAACCAGAAGCAGAACCATCCAGGGGTCCTTAATGGCTCTCTGTCCTGTGCCAGGGGTTAGGGGTCAGGGTTACCTCCAGACCCTTGTAGATTGACCCTTGAACTCTGCTGGTTGACCTTTGACCCCTGAGCCTCATGTTGGGACATGAAGAACCCTGAGGATCATCAGTCCAACAACCCCGGACCTATGGATTATTACTAGATCCGGTTCTGTGGATGCTAAATATGAAGCTATGCTGCAGGGGCGTTGTGTGGCGTAGCATGTAGCACGTGGCGTATCATGTAGCTCGTGGCACAGTGGTTAGTGCTACAGGATGCTATAGCATATAGCATATAGCATGGTAGCACCGCATTTAGCACCATTATGGGACCAGTTTGAATCCTGGCTCTGATTCCTGGATTGCGGAGGATCTGCTAAGGCGCCATAATGGTTCCTCACCCTGCTGCCGGTCATGGAGACACGACGGGACCTCCCCTGGAAACACAGAGGAAGAGGAGGAGAGAACGAGGAGAGGGAGGAAGAGGGACGTAGAGGGGGAGGAAGAGGGAGGTAGAGGGGGAGGAAGAGGGACGTAGAGGGGGAGGAAGAGGGAGGTAGAGGGACGTAGAGGGGGAGGAAGAGGGACGTAGAGGGGGAGGTAGAGGGAGGTAGAGGGACGTAGAGGGGGAGGTAGAGAAGTGGGATGGAGGGATGAGCGAGGGAGGTAGAGGAAGCAGAGAGGGAGGTAGAGGGAGGAGAGAGGTAGGTATAAAGGGAGGCAGAGGGGGAGAAAGGGGGAGGTAATCACGGAGAGACAAACACCCGGGGTGTGACGGAGGAGCTGCGGTTAAGAGAGACGTTATCGCCGGAGATCAGCGGCGCATGAAATGAACAGCAGCAGCATCTCGCTGCGGCGCTGGAGGTCCACCGTGTGGAGAGTCACATGTCCTCCGCTGGGGAGGACTGTTGTTCTAATCCAGGATTAATTGGAGGCCGGCCATCCGTGAACGCAGAGATATAAAAACCTCCGCCACGGCTGAATAAACTGAATCACAATGAGCCACGCGGGCGGCGGCGGCGCGTCGGGTCCATTGTGTGCGGTGTAATTGTTTCCCTCGCAGGACAAGCGCACTCAAAATGGAAGACAATACGGAAACGTGCGACCGAGCGGCGGTGGAGACGAGATGAACGGCTCCTCTGTGGTCCCCAGACACTCACTGTTGTAGGGTGTAGTGTTGGTGCTCATTAAGGAGCAGGTAGGGGTTAGACAGTACAGAGACAGGTCATTGAGGAGCAGGTAGGGGTTAGACGGTACAGAGACGTGTCATTAGGGAGCAGGTAGGGGTTAGACGGTATAGAGACAGGTCGTTAAGGAGCAGGTAGGGGTTAGACAGTACAGAGACGGGTCATTAAGGAGCAGGTAGGGGTTAGACTGTACAGACAGGTCATTGAGGAGCAGGTAGGGGTTAGACAGTACAGAGACAGGTCATTAAGGAGCAGGTAGGGGTTAGACGGTACAGAGACAGGTCATTAAGGAGCAGGTAGGGGTTAGACAGTACAGAGACAGGTCATTAAGGAGCAGGTAGGGGTTAGACGGTACAGAGACAGGTCATTAAGGAGCAGGTAGGGGTTAGACAGTACAGAGACAGGTCATTAAGGAGCAGGTAGGGGTTAGACGGTACAGAGACAGGTCATTAACGAGCAGGTAGGGGTTAGACAGTACAGAGACAGGTCATTAAGGAGAAGGTAGGGGTTAGACGGTACAGAGACAGGTCATTAACGAGCAGGTAGGGGTTAGACAGTACAGAGACAGGTCATTAAGGAGCAGGTAAGGGTTAGACAGTACAGAGACAGGTCACTAAGGAGCAGGTAGGGGTTAGACGGTACAGAGACAGGTCATTAAGGAGCAGGTAGGGGTCAGGGGTCATCTTGCTCTGCACATTGGGGGATTGAAGTGAGAACCTTTTGTCGACAACAGCGTATTCTGGTCCCACGACGTCTGATTGGTTAAAAAGCAAAATCTGCAAAATGGAAAAATCATTCATTGACTTTTCCACCGTTGCCATGGTTTCATCTCAATGTAAAAGCAGAAGGACTTGATGACCATGAAGGTCAGCTGCGACCGCCAGGACAACCAACGAAACCATGACAACCCCGCACACACACACACGCACGGACGCGCACGCACACACACACACACACACACACACACACACACACACACACACACAATAATATACCCACACATAATCACTGTACATACATGCACTGTAAAGACCTCTAGATCTATATGTATAATATATTATAATATCTGTCTTGACGTTGATGAGATCCATCTCCATCTCTGGATGGCTTTTTAGGAATTCATAACAACAATACAACAATAAATCAATAAAAATCCCAATGGTCTTAAAATAAATATGTCCCTGCATCCGATCAAAAAACAGAAAACAATAATAATGTTGTGGACGTATCTCCAGGAGGACGCATCTCCAAGAGGACGTATCTCCAGGAGCACGTATCTCCAGGAGGACGCATCTCCAGGAGGACGTATCTCCAGGAGGACGTATCTCCAGGAGCGTATCTCCAGGAGGACGTATCTCCAGGAGCGTATCTCCAGGAGGACGTATCTCCAGGAGGAGGCATCTCCAGGAGGACATATCTCCAGGAGGACGTATCTCCAGGAGCACGTATCTCCAGGAGGACGTATCTCCAGGAGCATGCATCTCCAGGAGGACGCATCTCCAGGAGGACGTATCTCCGGGAGGACGTATCTCCGGGAGGACGTATCTTCGGGAGGACGTATCTCCAGGAGGACGCATCTCCAGGAGCAGCAGCCCACTGTGAGACTCGTGGACTGATTGAAGAACAGGAAGACACCCGCTTGATACGCTGGTTGACCTCTGACCTTCATGGTGGATTCATCTCTCCTCGTAACTTCTTAACGACAAGCTCTTGTACAAGCTGCTAATGCACTCATACATTATGTAGACACAGAGTGTGTGTGTGTGTGTGTGCAGATCGCTGTTTGATAGTTTGGCAGTGAGAGTGAAGAGCATTTCCAATAAGCAACATTAATTAAAGATATTATAGAACTGCTCTTCATATCAGCCTAATTATTCAGATGTTCTTTGTTTGGACTTCATCACAGAGAAATAAAACCTCGTTTTGGAGTCAACAAAAACTAAAGAGGTTTTACATGAATATTAATATTTAAAAGTTTCTCTGCAGTCCCGGAGTACTGCTGCTTCATGAGTCCATGTTTGTGATGACAAACCAAACATCTCATCCTCTCCTGGACCAGAATAATGTTCTGGTTCTTACATCATTATATCATTATAAAAGGAAAAGCAAACAAACCAAATAACATTCAATTCACTCATATTCTGTACAGAAAGTTCCCCTCTGGGTCACCACCAGGAGGAGGAGCGACGAGAAGAAGCCAAGAACCTTTACCAGAAGGAGTACCAGAAGAGCGATGGTCATGCAGAGACTAAACACTTAGCAGAAGTGTCTTCAGACTCAGCAGAGAGCATCTCCACCTCACGCTGTGTGAACCTTCTCCACCCGGTTGGCCTTCAACATGAGTTACACAGTGAGCTGCTGCTGTTTGCAGTGTGTTTGTTTCAATATCAAACAGTCCAGATGTCTCCAGCGCCGTGAGAGTGAGGAGAGCTTGTAGAAAGCGGAGCACATGTGGAGAGCGTTTCCATGTTCTCACAACTCACGGCTAAACGACGAGTAATGAATATGAATTCCCCCGGAGTCCGCCGTAATAACCGCCCATGGAGAGGAACGCCGTCCCTGAAGACACGGACACCAAACAGGCTGGAGACATGGTGTCAACATTTGGTATTAATGACGAGAAGTTCTCCACATCCCAGAGAATACATCTCAAACGTTTGTTCAGTGGAAGCACACACTGACCACCAGACGTTGAGGGAACCAGAGAGCAACCTGAGGGAATACGCTGTGTTGTATGGTTCATAAATATGAATGAGGGATATTATCATAAGGAGCACATTTGTACCCCGAGAGGAGAGATGTCTCCTACCGTCTGTGGCCGCACCAGCGGAGGAGGAGGAGGAGGAGGAGGAGGAGGAGGAACCTGCAGACATCCTCATCGCTTTCTAACAGAGCAGCTGACTGGAGTTTCAGTTAAATAAAACCGTCTTGACTTAGTACAGGTCTGACATGGAGGGGAGAGGGGGGAGAGAGAGAGAGAGAGAGAGAGAGAGAGAGAGAGAGAGAGAGAGGAAGGTAGGGAGTGAGGAAGAGGATGGGAGAGAGTGAGGAAGAGGAAGGTAGAGAGAGAGAGAGGAAGGTAAGGAGTGAGGAAGAGGTAGAGAGAGAGAGAGAGAGGAAGGTAGGGAGTGAGGAAGAGGATGGGAGAGAGTGAGGAAGAGGAAGGTAGAGAGAGAGGAAGAGGAAGGTAGAGAGGAAGGTAAGGAGTGAGGAAGAGGATGGTAGAGAGAGAGGAAGGTAAGGAGTGAGGAAGAGGAAGGTAGAGAGAGAGGAAGAGGAAGGTAGAGAGAGAGGAAGGTAAGGAGTGAGGAAGAGGAAGGTAGAGAGGAAGAGGAAGGTAGAGAGAGAGGAAGGTAAGGAGTGAGGAAGAGGAAGGTAGAGAGGAAGAGGAAGGTAGAGAGAGAGGAAGGTAAGGAGTGAGGAAGAGGAAGGTAGAGAGAGAGGAAGAGGAAGGTAGAGAGAGAGAGGAAGGTAAGGAGTGAGGAAGAGGAAGGTAGAGAGAGAGGAAGGTAAGGAGTGAGGAAGAGGAAGGTAGAGAGAGAGGAAGGTAAGGAGTGAGGAAGAGGATGGGAGAGAGTGAGGAAGAGGAAGGAGGAGAGGGAGGTCTCTGTAATAATATGCTGGTGTGATGGAGGTCATTACGTAACCCTGAGAGAGAGAGAGAGCGAGACAGAGAGCGAGAGAGCGAGAGCGAAAGAGCAAGAGAGAGAGAGCGCGAGAGAGAGAAAGAGAGAGAGAGAGAGAGACAGAGAGAGAGAGCGCGAGAGAGAGCGAGAGAGCGAGAGAGCGAGAGAGCGAGAGAGAGAGCGAGAGAGCGAGAGAGAGAGAAAGAGAGAGCGAGAGAGAGAGAGCGAAAGCGAGAGAGAGAGCGAGAGAGAGAGCGAGCAAGAGCGTGAGAGAGCGAGAAAGCAAGAGAGAGAGAGAGCGAGAGAGAGAGCGAAAGCGAGAGAGAGAGAGCGAGAGAGAGAGCGAGAGAGAGAGAGCGAGAGCGAGAAAGAGAGAGAGAGCGAGAGAAAGAGAGAGAGCGAGAGAGAGAGAGAGAGCGAGAGAGAGAGAGCGAGCGGTGTGGGCGTCGCCAGGCCATAGGAGGCGCCGCTCTTTAAAGTTTCATGAAGAATACTTCTGGCTGGTGGGGCTGAGGGCTGAATAAAACATCTCAGAGGAGCAGAGGAATAAATAGATAAATAATACAACACAGCGGTCTGGCGGCTGAATTATGGATCATCTGAGGGGGGTTCCCCCGGTGGTGAGGGAGAGGAACACACCCTGAATTATGAATCCCGGACTACTCGCGTACTACAAACCCTCTCTAATGAAACCTCAGATCATGTCCACCATGCGGACCTTCATGTGGCGCTCCACCGGGTTCCCCGTCGGCGCCGCCGCCGCCGTCCGCAGGCCAGACCATAATATCGTTGTCATGTTGAGTCGATCTGCGAACCCAAACCGTCTCTTCTTCTGTCATCCAAACATCCTCCTCCCCCCTGCAGAGAGGAACACATCACCATACCGGTTCTTCTCCTCCCCCCTGCAGAGAGGAACACATCACCATACCGGTTCTTCTCCCCCCCAGGAGAGGAACACATCACCATACCGGTTCTCCTCCCCCCCAGGAGAGGAACACATCACCATACCGGTTCTTCTCCTCCCCCCCTGCAGAGAGGAACACATCACCATACCAGTTCTTCTTCTCCCCTGCAGAGGAACACATCACCATACCAGTTCTCCTCCCCCCTGCAGAGAGGAACACATCACCATACCGGTTCTTCTCCTCCCCCCCTGCAGAGAGGAACACATCACCATACCAGTTCTTCTTCTCCCCTGCAGAGGAACACATCACCATACCAGTTCTCCTCCCCCCTGCAGAGAGGAACACATCACCATACCGGTTCTTCTTCTCCCCCCTGCAGAGGAACACATCACCATACCAGTTCTCCTCCCCCCTGCAGAGAGGAACACATCACCATACCAGTTCTCCTCCCCCCTGCAGAGAGGAACACATCACCATACCGGTTCTTCTCCTCCCCCCTGCAGAGAGGAACACATCACCATACCGGTTCTTCTCCTCCCCCCTGCAGAGAGGAACACATCACCATACCGGTTCTTCTCCTCCCCCCTGCAGAGAGGAACACATCACCATACCGGTTCTTCTCCTCCCCCCTGCAGAGAGGAACACATCACCATACCGGTTCTTCTCCTCCCCCCTGCAGAGAGGAACACATCACCATACCGGTTCTTCTTCTCCCCCCTGCAGAGAGGAACACATCACCATACCGGTTCTTCTCCTCCCCCCTGCAGAGAGGAACACATCACCATACCGGTTCTTCTCCTCCCCCTGCAGAGAGGAACACATCACCATACCGGTTCTTCTTCTCCCCCCTGCAGAGAGGAACACATCACCATACCGGTTCTTCTCCTCCCTCCTGCAGAGAGGAACACATCACCATACCAGTTCTTCTCCCCCCCAGGAGAGGAACACATCACCATACCGGTTCTTCTCCTCCCTCCTGCAGAGAGGAACACATCACCATACCAGTTCTTCTCCCCCCCAGGAGAGGAACACATCACCATACCGGTTCTTCTCCCCCCCAGGAGAGGAACACATCACCATACCGGTTCTTCTTCTCCCCCCCCCAGGAGAGGAACACATCACCATACCGGTTCTTCTTCTCCCCCCCCAGGAGAGGAACACATCACCATACCGGTTCAAGATGGTGGGGGGGTGTGAGTTGAGACACAGGACCTAGTGAGAGAGGACAAGATGGTGTGGGGGGGGGGTGTGAGGTGAGACACGTGTATTGTGGAAGTGAAGATTTGGCTCACATGAATCACTGCGCGTAGTTTCCATAGTTTCCTCCGTCTCTCTGCTGCTCTGCGCTTGAAGACGAGGAGATGATGCAATGAGTCTGAAACACATCTCAACGGGTTGTTTGGGTGATGTAGTACCTACTGAAGATATGGATCGTGTGTGTGTGTGTGTGTGTGCAAATTATGTGCGGTTGTGTTGTGTAGTTAAGTTATGGATTGTGTGTGTGGTTAAGTTGTGTTGTGTGTGTTATATGTGGTTAGGCTGTGTGTGTGTGTGTGTGTGTGTAGTAAAGCTGTGTAGTCATGTGCAGTGTAGCAGCTCTGTGCAGCAGCTCACCCAGAACTATGTAAATCAATGTGTGTGTGTGTGTTCTTAGACAGAGAAAGAGAGAGACAGAGAGAGGCAGACAGACAGATAGAGACAGACAGACAGACAGACAGACAGAGGCAGACAGAGACAGACAGAGAGAGACAGACAGACAGGCAGAGAGAGAGACAGACAGAGAGAGACAGACAGACAGGCAGAGAGAGGCAGACAGACAGAGACAGACAGACAGAGACGGACAAACGTTTTCTTCTTCTGCTCCATTTCTTCATCTCCTTCAGTGTCTCCAGCGCTCCTCCACCAGCAAACTTTACATTTCCTCTGGACCGCATGGAGGCGGTTATTGGTTAAGATTGAGATTAAGATTTAATTTATTGATCCCACATTGGGGAAATTATTTTAATCACGCACCTATATTTTTTTACACACACACACACACAGGCCTGAACTACATGCACACACACACAGATACAGACAGGCCTACAGACATGCAAGGACAGACGGTGGAGTGATACGCCGCCACGCAGCGGCGCCAGGGAGCGGTGAGGGGTTCGGTGCTTTGCTCAAGGGCACCTCGGCAGCAGCGAACCAGGAGGTGGACTGGTGTTGGTCTCCCAGGAGGTGGACTGGTGTCGGTCTCCCAGGAGGTGGACTGGTGTCGGTCTCCCAGGAGGTGGACTGGTGTTGGTCTCCCAGGAGGTGGACTGGTGTCGGTCTCCCAGGAGGTGGACTGGTGTCGGTCTCCCAGGAGGTGGACTGGTGTCGGTCTCCCAGGAGGTGGACTGGTGGCGGTCTCCCAGGAGGTGGACTGGTGTCGGTCTCCCAGGAGGTGGACTGGTGTCGGTCTCCCAGGAGGTGGACTGGTGTCGGTCTCCCAGGAGGTGGACTGGTGTTGGTCTCCCAGGAGGTGGACTGGTGTTGGTCTCCCAGGAGGTGGACTGGTGTCGGTCTCCCAGGAGGTGGACTGGTGTCGGTCTCCCAGGAGGTGGACTGGTGGCGGTCTCCCAGGAGGTGGACTGGTGTCGGTCTCCCAGGAGGTGGACTGGTGTCGGTCTCCCAGGAGGTGGACTGGTGTCGGTCTCCCAGGAGGTGGACTGGTGTCGGTCTCCCAGGAGGTGGACTGGTGTCGGTCTCCCAGGAGGTGGACTGGTGTCGGTCTCTGTGTGATTAAAGGTTTGAACGCGAATATTCGTCAACAGATATTCTGCATTTTGGTTTGGTCCGAGAGGCGTCTTGCAGCTGGTCTCTGATTGGATGAGAGGCGTCTTACAGCTGGTCTCTGATTGGATGAGAGGCGTCTTACTGCTGGTCTCTGATTGGATGAGAGGTGTCTTACAGCTGGTCTCTGATTGGATGAGAGGCGTCTTACAGCTGGTCTCTGATTGGATGAGAGGCGTCTTACAGCTGGTCTCTGATTGGATGAGAGGTGTCTTACAGCTGGTCTCTGATTGGATGAGAGGCGTCTTACAGCTGGTCTCTGATTGGATGAGAGGCGTCTTACAGCTGGTCTCTGATTGGATGAGAGGCGTCTTGCAGCTGGTCTCTGATTGGATGAGAGGTGTCTTACTGCTGGTCTCTGATTGGATGAGAGGCGTCTTACAGCTGGTCTCTGATTGGATGAGAGGCGTCTGACTGTGGGTCTCTGATTGGATGAGAGGCGTCTTACTGCTGGTCTCTGATTGGATGAGAGGCGTCTTACTGCTGGTCTCTGATTGGATGAGAGGCGTCTTACAGCTGGTCTCTGATTGGATGAGAGGCGTCTTACTGCTGGTCTCTGATTGGATGAGAGGCGTCTTACTGCTGGTCTCTGATTGGATGAGAGGCGTCTTACTGCTGGTCTCTGATTGGATGAGAGGCGTCTTACTGCTGGTCTCTGATTGGATGAGAGGCACCTTACTGCTGGTCTCTAAACCACCACAACATGTTCAGACCAGTCAGGAATGAGATCCCTCTCTCTCTCTCGCCCTTTTTTCTGATTCTCGCTTTCTCACTTTGCCCAACACACACACACACACACACACACACACACACACACACACACACACACACACACACACACACACACACACACATACACACACACACGGTCGACCTTGGTCTGTCTTTCCTCCCTGCTTCTCTCAGCGATGTTTTAAGAGGAGTTTGAATAATGGGGGGGGGGGGGGGGGGGTGGAGAGGAAGAGGAAGGTGATGAAGAGGAAGGTGATGACCATGATGGTGATGGTGACAGGTCTCTTTGTCATGACATTCTGCTGACAGACGCAAACTTAGCGAAGCACTCGGAGTGAAGCTGGGGGGGGTTGACCTTCAGGATATGTCTATTACAACATGGACCCCCCCCCCCTCTCCCTCTCTCCCCTCTCCCTCCCCTCACTCTCTCTCACTGTGGAGCAAACATCTAATACATGAATAAATGTCAATGTCTTCAACGTCGGCGCTAGCAGGTTCTAGCGTTTTCAAGGTGCACACCTGAGCCGTCCAGCGTCTCCTCACCTCCAGGTCTCGTCTGTTTGCTCCCGTTTCCATGACTCCCTTCCCAACAGTTTGAGATCATCTGAACAGACGTGTTGTGCACCACATATTTCATCACCAGACCTGCTCCAGCGCTACCTGGCAAGCAGCTTCTCCTCCCAGCCAACGGCTGAAATCCTGCTCACAACAACAAGCTCCCATTTTGGATCTCCGTGCGCGTGAGCTGATTGGCTGCCGTCTGTGGCGGACAGCCAGGTAATGACAGATGGCTGGGCTCTTGGCGCTAAGCTAATGTCGCTAATTAGGCACAACAAACAATACAGGATCCACTTCTTCAGACTGCGGTTCAACTGAGTTTGATCAGAAAGGCGTTTGTCTGGTACACGTACGGCGTCCGCCACGCTGCGTACCACCAGGCCAAGGTCAAGCACTGCCTCTTCACTTCGACGTCGACGCTCCTCAATGTTCACATCTTTTATCCAATTCATTATTTCTTAAGCAATTTGGTGTTCGTCTCGTTGAGTGACAGAAGAGCAGAAGTCTGTGATCTGTGGACCGCCGGCTGCTGTGACCCTTTCATCTCCCAGAGACCTTATTAGCAGAGACTCTGCTCTCTCTGCTCACTGTGCTGCTCCTTAATGACCTGTCTCTGTACTGTCTAACCCCTACCTGCTCCTTAATGACCTGTCTCTGTACCGTCTAACCCCTACCTGCTCCTTAATGACCTGTCTCTGTACTGTCTAACCCCTACCTGCTCCTTAATGACCTGTCTCTGTATCGTCTAACCCCTACCTGCTCCTTAATGACCTGTCTCTGTACCGTCTAACCGCTACCTGCTCCTTAATGACCTGTCTCTGTACCGTCTAACCCCTACCTGCTCCTTAATGACCTGTCTCTGTACCGTCTAACCGCTACCTGCTCCTTAATGACCTGTCTCTGTACCGTCTAACCCCTACCTGCTCCTTAATGACCTGTCTCTGTACTGTCTAACCCCTACCTGCTCCTTAAGGACCTGTCTCTGTACCGTCTAACCCCTACCTGCTCCTTAATTACCCGTCTCTGTACTGTCTAACCCCTACCTGCTCCTTAATTACCTGTCTCTGTACTGTCTAACCCCTACCTGCTCCTTAATGACCTGTCTCTGTACTGTCTAACCCCTACCCGCTCCTTAATGACCTGTCTCTGTACCGTCTAACCCCTACCCGCTCCTTAATGACCTGTCTCTGTACTGTCTAACCCCTACCCGCTCCTTAATGACCTGTCTCTGTACTGTCTAACCCCTACCTGCTCCTTAATGACCTGTCCCTGTACTGTCTAACCCCTACCTGCTCCTTAATGGCCTGTCTCTGTACTGTCTAACCCCTACCTGCTCCTTAATGACCTGTCTCTGTACTGTCTAACCCCTACCTGCTCCTTAATGACCTGTCTCTGTACTGTCTAACCCCTACCTGCTCCTTCATGACCTGTCTCTGTACTGTCTAACCCCTACCTGCTCCTTCATGACCTGTCTCTGTACCGTCTAACCCCTACCTGCTCCTTAATGACCTGTCTCTGTACCGTCTAACCCCTACCTGCTCCTTAATGACCTGTCTCTGTACCGTCTAACCCCTACCTGCTCCTTAATGACCTGTCTCTGTACTGTCTAACCCCTACCTGCTCCTTAATGACCTGTCTCTGTACTGTCTAACCCCTACCTGCTCCTTAATGACCTGTCTCTGTACTGTCTAACCCCTACCTGCTCCTTAATGACCTGTCTCTGTACTGTCTAACCCCTACCTGCTCCTTAATGACCTGTCTCTGTACTGTCTAACCCCTACCTGCTCCTTAATGACCTGTCTCTGTACTGTCTAACCCCTACCTGCTCCTTAATGACCTGTCTGGGTTGCAGGTAGTTGTGTAGTGTTGTGTTCCCTTACCTGTTGACGTAGGAGCCTTCAGGTCGGTTGGTTTCCAGGGCAACAGGATGTTTATAGGTATGCGGGGGGGGGGGGGGGGGGGGGTGTAGGGTAACCACCACCGCTTTGAGCTAATGAGTAGCTTCTCTCCTGGGAAACACACTGTAGATGATGCTAACGCTATCATGCTAAAGGCACACATACACTGTAGATGATGCTAATGCTATCATGCTAAAGGCACACATACACTGTAGATGATGCCAACGCTATCATGCTAACAGGACACAGACACTGTAGATGATGCTAATGCTATCATGCTAAAGGCACACATACACTGTAGATGATGCTAACGCTATCATGCTAAACAATCCTCTGCTAAAATACATGATCCAAGTTTTCATGTTTTCATGTGTTCATGGTTTCATGGTTTCATGTTTTCATGTGTTCACGTTTTCATGGTTTCATGTTTTCATGTGTTCATGTTTTCATGTTTTCATGGTTTCATTGTTTCAAGTTTTCATGTTTTCATGTTTTCATGGTTTCATGTTTTCATTGTTTCAAGTTTTCATGGTTTCATGGTTTCATGTTTTCATGTTTTCATGGTTTCACGTTTTCATGTTTTCATGGTTTCATGTTTTCAAGTTTTCATGTTTTCATGTTTTCAAGTTTTCATGTTTTCAAGTTTTCATGTTTTCATGGTTTCATGTTTTCATGGTTTCATGGGTTCATGGTTTCATGTTTTCATGTTTTCAAGTTTTCATGTTTTCAAGTTTTCAAGTTTTCATGGTTTCATGTGTTCATGTTTTCATGGTTTCATGTGTTCATGGTTTCATGTGTTCATGGTTTCATGTTTTCATGGTTTCATGTGTTCATGTGTTCATGTGTTCATGGTTTCATGTGTTCATGGTTTCATGTGTTCATGGTTTCATGTTTTCATGTGTTCATGTGTTCATGGTTTCATGTGTTCATGTGTTCATGGTTTCATGTTTTCATGGTCTGAGTAAACATCAACCTCAGCTTTCTGGAGAGAAGCGACATCCACAGCGAGAAACGTCCCTCATGTTGTCCTCTATCATCCCTCTCTCCTCCCCCCCGGGGGGGCGAGAGGGAGGGGGGGGGCAACTCGTTCAAACCAAACACCTCCTCGTCTCTCCTCCTCTCCCCCTCATCAACCCCCCCCCCCCCCCCCCCCCTCCCCCTCCTCTCTAACTGGATCCGATTCCTCGTCCCGCTGTGACACCGCTGGTGTTCATCATCCATAATTCAATAGACCCCCTTTCACCCCCGCTACAAAGTGGAAAACATGTTGAATATCCGTCCTTACACAAATACTGAGGGGTGTGTGAGGACACACACACACACACACACACACACACACACACACACACACACACACACACACACACACAAATCCAGTGCTATCCCTTCCACAATACAACTGATAAAGATATCTAAAGATACACATACATACACACACACACACATTATCCACACTGACCTGGAATAAGTCTCTCATGCCGTCTTGACCTCCCTGCCCTGGACCAATCAGCACTCAGAGCCGCTGTGGGAGCCGAGAGTCCGGTATTGGAGGGGGGGGGGGGGGGGGGGGGGGGTTGGAGGGGGGAGACAGAGAGGAGGGCTGAGAGCGCAGCCATGAGCTTCCTGTGATCAGCTGCTGGGCAGGAGAGGAGATTACTTATATCAAAGCACTTTGGTCCACACCAGATAATAAACACTTTCACTTCTCCCCTCCGCAGCATCCTCACCCCTTCATCACCACCACCATCATCCTCACCCTCATCCATTCATCACCCACCACCCTGTGTGTGAATAATAAGACGTCCACATTCCCTGAAGAAGAAGAAACATGAGAAACCCCACCAGTGATGACTCAGCGAGAGCGCGAGCGATTATGTGAGACATTTTGCTCATTTAGTTTGATATAGTGTCCTCCTCTCCGGTGGCAGTAGGTGGTATCTCCACCCCTAATGTGATGAGAGGGAGACGCATTAGGGGATGGAAACGCCGGCAGACCGGGAGACAACACATCCATTCGAAGATACATTACACAGCTGAGCAGCCTCCGCATCCCTGAATGTCACTTTACCTCAACATGCAAAATACATTAGTCCTCAACACAACCTTTACACACACACACAGAGAGAGAGAGAGAGAGAGAGAGAGAGAGAGAGAGAGAGAGAGAGAGAGACAGAGACAGAGAGAGAGAGAGAGAGAGAGATGAACAGTTGAGGGGACATCACATTAAGCTAAACACATTTTATCACCAACATACCTTCACATAGCGGCCATCTTGGTTCTAAAGGCTAGCTGGGTATTCACATAGCGGCCATCTTGGTTCTAAACATTAGCTGGGTATTCACATAGCGGCCATCTTGGTTCTAAACAATAGCTGGGTATTCACATAGCGGCCATCTTGGTTCTAAACACTAGCTGGGTATTCACATTGCGGCCATCTTGGTTCTAAAGGCTAGCTGGGTATTCACATAGCGGCCATCTTGGTTCTAAACAATAGCTGGGTATTCACATAGCGGCCATCTTGGTTCTAAACACTAGCTGGGTATTCACCTAGCGGCCATCTTGGTTCTAAACACTAGCTGGGTATTCACCTAGCGGCCATCTTGGTTCTAAACACTAGCTGGGTATTCACATAGCGGCCATCTTGGTTCTAAACACTAGCTGGGTATTCACCTAGCGGCCATCTTGGTTCTAAACACTAGCTGGGTATTCACCTAGCGGCCATCTTGGTTCTGAACGTTAGCTTGGTGGGGAATGTGGAATTCCATGAGATGGAACCAAGATGGCCACTAGGTGAGTACCCAGCTAGTGTTTAGAACCAAGATGGCCGCTATGTGAGTACCCAGCTAGCCTTTAGAACCAAGATGGCCGCTATGTGAGTACCCAGCTAGCCTTTAGAACCAAGATGGCCGCTATGTGAATACCCAGCTAGTGTTTAGAACCAAGATGGCCGCTATGTGAATACCCAGCTAGCCTTCAGAACCAAGATGGCCGCTATGTGAATACCCAGCTAGTGTTTAGAACCAAGATGGCCGCTAGGTGAATACCCAGCTAGTGTTTAGAACCAAGATGGCCGCTATGTGAATACCCAGCTAGCCTTCAGAACCAAGATGGCCGCTATGTGAATACCCAGCTAGCCTTCAGAACCAAGATGGCCGCTATGTGAATACCCAGCTAGTGTTTAGAACCAAGATGGCCACTATGTAAATACCCAGCTAGCCTTCAGAACCAAGATGGCCGCTATGTGAATACCCAGCTAGCCTTCAGAACCAAGATGGCCGCTATGTGAATACCCAGCTAGCCTTCAGAACCAAGATGGCCGCTATGTGAATACCCAGCTAGCCTTCAGAACCAAGATGGCCGCTAGGGGAATAAAGCCCATAAACCCACACAGGGCTCCAGCAGCACTTGACAGACTTGGCTAAGCTAAGCTAAGCTAAGCTAGTAGCCGCTCCTCCAGACGGATGGCCAGCGGTGGGCCGCGTGTTCACCTGCGGGTCCCTGGAGTCACGCTTCACCTGCGGCTCCCTGAAGTCGCGCTTCACCTGCAGGTCCCTGAAGTCACGCTTCACCTGCGGCTCCCTGAAGTCACGCTTCACCTGCGGGTCCCTGAAGTCACGCGGCTCCCTGAAGTCACGCTTCACCTGCGGGTCCCTGAAGTCACGCTTCACCTGCGGGTCCCTGAAGTCACGCGGCTCCCTGAAGTCACGCTTCACCTGCGGGTCCCTGAAGTCACGCTTCACCTGCGGGTCCCTGAAGTCACGCTTCACCTGCGGCTCCCCCAAGTCACGCGGCTCCCTGAAGTCACGCTTCACCTGCGGGTCCCTGAAGTCACGCTTCACCTGCGGGTCCCTGAAGTCACGCGGCTCCCTGAAGTCACGCTTCACCTGCGGGTCCCTGGAGTCACGCTTCACCTGCGGGTCCCTGGAGTCACGCTTCACCTGCGGGTCCCTGGAGTCACGCTTCACCTGCGGGTCCCTGAAGTCACGCTTCACCTGCGGGTCCCTGAAGTCACGCTTCACCTGCGGGTCCCTGAAGTCACGCTTCACCTGCGGCTCCCTGAAGTCACGCTTCACCTGCGGGTCCCTGAAGTCACGCTTCACCTGCGGGTCCCTGAAGTCACGCTTCACCTGCGGCTCCCTGAAGTCACGCTTCACCTGCGGGTCCCTGGAGTCACGCTTCACCTGCGGGTCCCTGGAGTCACGCTTCACCTGCGGGTCCCTGGAGTCACGCTTCACCTGCGGGTCCCTGAAGTCACGCTTCACCTGCGGGTCCCTGAAGTCACGCTTCACCTGCGGGTCCCTGAAGTCACGCTTCACCTGCGGGTCCCTGAAGTCACGCTTCACCTGCGGCTCCCTGGGGAGCGCCGAGCGCCAGGCGGCTGATGGCGCCGAGCCGTCGAGTCTGGGAGACAGAAATACAGAAACGACAGCGGCCGGCTGTCGTCCGGGTGTCCTGGCAGCGGCGCCGCCATCGTCTCATGGAGGTTTAATCCCAATATTTAATCTAGATTAATCTATGTTTAATCTAGATTAATCTATGTTTAATCTAGATTAGAGGCACATCTGGACCCCGCAGAACGACCCGCCGCCTCCGCTGCCTGGAGCTGTTACTGTCATGAAAACCACCTCCTCCTCCTCCAACTCATCCTGCACCTCCTCCTCCACCACCTCCTGCACCTCCTCCTCATCCTGCACCTCCACCTCATCCTCCTGCACCTCATCCTGCACCTCCTCCACCTCATCCTCCTGCACCTCATCCTGCACCTCCTCCTCCACCTCATCCTCCTCCTCCTGCACCTCCTCCTCCACCTCCTCCACCTCATCCTGCACCTCCTCCTGCACCACCTCCTCCTCCACCTCCTGCACCTCCTCCACCTCATCCTGCACCTCCTCCTCCACCTCATCCTGCACCTCCTCCTCCACCTCCTCCTGCACCTCCTCCTCCACCTCCTCCTCCACCTCCTGCACCACCTCCTCCACCTCATCCTGCACCTCCTCCTCCTCCTGCACCTCCTCCTCCACCTCCTGCACCTCCTCCTCCACCCCGACGGTCTGCGGTGAGAGGACTGGAACAGCTGGACAGACAGGTGTGGCGTTAAAGGTGAAGTACACCTTTACCGTTACACCGCCTCGCTTGGAGTAGAGCATAAAACACAGGAAATGGGTTTCATTCAGATTATTAGAAGCGATTTATTCAGTCTCGATAACAAGTATATACGTCCCTGGGTTAGACAATAAATCTCTTAACCCTTCACCCGCTCGTTCGCTAAGCTCACTAACATTTGTCTTTTATTATCAGCTACTCTAGGAAAGTTGTTTTTAATCACAATAATAAATCGTTAACGTGCTTCCTGCCACTCCGAGTCGGTTTGAAATGTGCAACGTCGCCTCTTCTCATCGCAAACATACACCGCACAAAGTACCGGGTATCTCCTTACCACCCAGGTCCAAGGAGGGGGGGGGGGAGAGAGGGGGGGAGAGAGAGAGAGAGAGAGAGAGAGAGGGGGGGGAGAGAGAGAGAGAGAGAGAGAGAGAGAGAGAGAGAGAGAGGGGGGAGAGAGAGAGAGAGCGAGAGAGAACGAGAGACTTATAGGAACAGAAGTATAGATCAGATTCATCGACTAATCAAAAGACAGGAAGCACTGGGGAGAGAGAGAGAGAGAGAGAGAGAGAGAGACAGAGAGAGAGAGAGAGAGACAGAGACAGAGAGAGCGAGCGAGAACGACTTATAGGAACAGAAGTATAGATCAGATTCATCGACTAATCAAAAGACAGGAAGCACTGGGGAGAGAGAGAGAGAGAGAGAGAGACAGAGAGAGAGAAATATATATAATTTATGTTTCAAGAGTATTGATCAGAACATGGCTTCAAGCTTTTTAAAGATCCTCTCGGAGAATTCATGGCAGAGAGGCGGTCGAAAGCGTGAGATCCTCCTGTGATCTCACCAGTGGAGGAAGAAGGCGGGGACACCGGCGAGGGTGGAGCAGTTTCACAGTGAAAGGAAAAAAAAAGCGACTTTGGATTTAAATATTGCATGTTAACGATGAAATCAGGCAGTGGCTAATATTGCTGCTGGACAGTCATCAAGGTTTTTTTTAAAGGGTCTTACAGGATTACATTCTCCAGTCCTCAATGAGGTCCTCGTGTTTGTGGTCCACGTGCTGCCGGTTTTTCAAAACGAGTAAAAACCGAGGCTGTGATGTTCCTCAGCGTTGAGCCATGCGGGTGGTGGCGTGGGAGAACAACTCCACAGCAGTCCTACGGAGAAGAAGACAAGAAGAAGTACAATCCCATGCGAGCCTACAGTCAGTGAACGTGCTTCATTCTGTGGACTACAGATGGCTGTATGTGTCTGGAAGGCCTCAGTGTCCGGGTGGGAGGGCGTTGGCGTTGGAGGAGGAGGAGGAGGAGGAGGAGGAAGTGCGTCGCCGAGGTAACAGGAAGCTCAGAACGCCGCGGCGGGAAGGTCGTGGTTGTTGTTCCCGGAGGCGTGCTCCTCCTTCCCCAGCAGGGAGTCCATGGAGTGGGCGCTCTCCTTATCCACGTATCCGCCCATTCCATCCCCACCACCACAACCAGCACCACCTCCTCCACCTCCTCCTCCTCCTATACCGATGTCCACCTCCTTCAGGTCCACGGTGGTGGCCGAGGCGGCGGCGGCGGCGGCGGCGGCGCACTCCTCCTTGAAGAGGCGGTCGTGCTCCATCTTGAGCTCCTGGTAGGAGCGCGAGAACATGTGGAAGATGGAGGTGGCCGGGAACGCCATGATGAGGATCCCGCTGAGGATGCTGCTGAGCGCCACCACCTGGCCCGGGATGGAGCGGGGCACCATGTCCCCGTACCCCACCGTCGTCATGGAGATGATGGCCCACCAGTAGGACGCCGGGATGCTGCTGAAGTCCTGCACGCCCGTCAGCTCGCTCTCGGCCAGGTGCACCAGCGGCGAGAAGAGGGTGACCGCCACGCAGAGGAAGAGGAGCAGCAGGCCGAACTCCCGCGTGCTGCGCCGCACCGTCAGCCCCAGCGTCTGCAGGCCCAGCGAGTGTCTGGCGAGGCGCATGACGTACAGGATCCTCAGGGCGCGCATGATGCGCAGCACCAGGCCCAGCTTGTCCAGGTAGCCCCGCCCCCCGCCGGCCCGCTCGCCGCCGCCGTCCTCGTCGCTGTCCTCCTCCTCCACCACCACCAGGGACACGTAGTAGGGCAGGATGGCCAGGGCGTCCACGATGTTGAGCGGCCCGCGGAGGAACTCCAGCTTGCTGCCCGCCTGGATGAAGCGCAGGAGGAACTCCAGGGAGAACCAGGCGACGCACACCGTCTCGATGATGAACATGTGGTAGCACTTAGGAGAGCACTCGCCCTGGAAGAGGAGACAGAGAGAGAGAGAGAAGAGCAGAGATATATTTAAATACTTTATTTGCCCAACATAGTGCTCACCAGCATACATAATAATAACGTGTGTAATATGATGCATGGAAAATGTCTTTCAGATTATCTTTTGCCGTGCAGTAGAAGGAGAGAGAGGTAACAGAGAGGGGGAGAGAGGGATGAAGGTAGAGGGAGAGGGGGGAGAGAGGGATGAAGGTAGAAGGAGAGAGAGGTAACCGAGAGGGGGAGAGAGGGATGAAGGTAGAAGGAGAGAGAGGTAACCGAGAGGGGGAGAGAGAGGGGGAGAGAGGGAGGAAGGTAGAAGGAGAGAGAGGTAACAGAGAGGGGGAGAGAGAGATGAAGGTAGAAGGAGAGAGAGGTACTAGAGGGGGAGAGAGGGAGGAAGGTAGAAGGAGAGAGAGGCAACAGAGAGGGGGAGAGAGGGATGAAGGTAGAAGGAGAGAGAGGCAACAGAGGGGGAGAGAGGGATGAAGGTAGAAGGAGAGAGAGGTAACAGAGAGGGGGAGAGAGGGATGAAGGGAGGAGAGAGAGGTATGAGAGGGGGAGAGAGGGATGAAGGGAGGAGAGAGAGGTATGAGAGGGGGAGAGAGGGATGAAGGTAGAAGGAGAGAGAGGTATGAGAGGGGGAGAGAGGGATGAAGGTGGAAG
>JAOPHQ010006234.1:0-10008 GCA_030340625.1 Merluccius polli
AATGGGTAATCATTGGGACTTTCCGTGCACGCACACACACGGACACACACACACACAGGGGGTAATCATGTTGACTTCACGTGCACGCGCGCACACACACACACGTGGTAACGATTTGGACTTCACGTGCACGCACGCACACACACGGGCCATTTGGGCTTCACGTGCACGCACGCACACACACACACACATGGGCTAACCATTTGGACTTCTCGTGCACGCACGCACACACACACACAAACTAACTAACCTTCATGATGCCGCAAGGTGTGTTTCCAGCACCGTGACTCCGCTCAGCTGAGTTCTCGCGGCTACAACCTCCACCACCTCCACCTCCTAGTCTCGGGCTGCAGGATCCTCCGTAGCGGCCGTTGGTGTAAACTCCGTCCGCCGCGCCGCGGGGCGACACGTCCAGGTACGCCCGCGGCGCGCCCGCGGTGAGCGGCAACACGAGGCGTGCGGCGTCGCCCTGCTGCTGCTGCTGCTGCTCCTGCTGCTGCTGGGCCAGTTGGAAACCGGTACCGGTACAGGCACCGGTACCGGCAGCAGCGGCGGCGGGGTCCATGAAATGTCCCGAGCCCGCATCAGAACCAGCGCGTACCCCTTCCATGGTGATGAGGATGATGATGATGAGGAGGATGGGGGATGAGGAGGAGGAGGATGAGGGATGGTGGTCCTCCTTACAGCAGCGGAGCCCCCCTCACCGCAGCATCACTACAGCCACGAGCACAGACACGGAGGTCCATTGTCTCCGAGAGAGAGAGAGAGAGAGAGAGAGAGAGAGAGAGAGAGAGAGAGAGAGAGAGAGCACCCCAGGGTGCAGTTTGACATCTGAAGTGTTGTTCCTAATAGTGGTGGTGGGTGGGGGTGGTGTCAACATGCGTCACCCCACCGTCGAGAGAGAGAGAGAGAGACAGAGAGAGATAGATAGAGAAAGAGAAAGAGAGAGAGGGGGGGGGGGGGAGAGAGAGAGAGCGCATGTTAGATATGAAGGTTAAAGACACGCGGAGGAAGGGTGGTGCTGCTGGTGGTGCTGCTGGTGGTGGGGGGGGGGGTTGAAGTAGTGCGCTGTCTGCCGACCAACTCCTTCCTCTGCCGGCTCGACCGGACTGAGAAACAAACAGATGGTAGTTACACACACACACACACACACACACACACACACACACACACACACACACACACACACCCCTCAACCCCGCCCACCCCCAACCCGGTCTGATCTGAACTGAACTGCAGTTATTAGCTGTCCCGCCGGCGTCCACGTTGGCGTCCAAATATAATATAATATAATATAATATAATATATTATAATACAATATAATATAATATAATGCAATATAATGTAATATAATGTAATATAATGTGTATTTTCTGCCTCCAAATGTCACCAAATGTTTCCGCTCCTCTGTCTCTGCTGTGGTCTCAGCGCCGCGCGCATGTGTGTGTGTGTGTGTGTGTGCGTGCGCGCGCGTCTTGCGTATGTGTGTGTGTGTGTGTATGCGCGCGCGCGCGCGCGTGTGTGTGTGTGTGTCGCCTCCTCCTGTACTTTTTTCAGCTCTCGCAAATGGGAGCGCTTCCCCCACGTGCATCCGCGGGACGAAGTCAATACTGCGCCGCGCTGTGCGTGCTTGCGCGCGCAGTCACCGCGCGGCACGGCGCATGGGGAGGGGGGACCTGGGAAGTGAGTTAAAGCTGAAGGACAAACACGTGCGTAAAGTTAGACTTGATGGCCAGAGTTGTTGCGTTTATGGCCCTGGATGGGTCATACTGGGATGGGTAATACTGGAATGGGTCATACTGGGATGGGTCATACTGGGATGGGTAATACTGGAATGGGTCATACTGGGATGGGTCATACTGGGATGGGTAATACTGGAATGGGTAATACTGGAATGGGTCATACTGGAATGGGTCATACTGGGATGGGTAATACTGGGATGGGTAACACTGGGATGGGTAACACTGGGATGGGTAATACTGGGATGGGTAACACTGGGATGGGTAATACTGGGATGGGTAACACTGGGATGGGTCATACTGGGATGGTTAATACTGGGATGGGTAACACTGGGATGGGTCAAACTGGGATGGGTCATACTGGGATGGTTAATACTGGGATGGGTAACACTGGGATGGGTAATACTGGGATGGGTAATACTGGGATGGGTCATACTGGGATGGTTAATACTGGGATGGGTCATACTGGGATGGTTAATACTGGGATGGGTAACACTGGGATGGGTCAAATTGGGATGGGTCATACTGGGATGGTTAATACTGGGATGGGTAACACTGGGATGGGTAATACTGGGATGGGTCATACTGGGATGGTTAATACTGGGATGGGTAACACTGGGATGGGTAACACTGGGATGGGTAATACTGGGATGGGTCATACTGGGATGGTTAATACTGGGATGGTTAATACTGGGATGGGTAACACTGGCCCCTACGGCCGCCGGGTCATTGATTTGCAGGCCTGTGTGCCCATTTGGTTCTACTCACTCAGGGTAGGATCATTACACTTTCCCATTCGTCTGTGTCTGATTGAATCGATCGCCAAACACTTAAGTCATCCAAGCCCATGTCTGGAGCTGGAGAAATGGACAAAATGTTCTTCGAAACGTATACGCGGTCCAAAATAACATGTCCTCACACACCGGGTTGGTCCTGCTCTTCTGCAGTTGTTGATTGATTGAAGAAACATCTTCTTTCCAGGCTCTTCACCATTATGTTGTACTCTAGTCTATGCTATTGTACTGTAGTCTATGCTACTGTGGTCAGTTCTGGTCTGTTCTGATCTGTTCTGCTATGTAGGCCTGTTCCCTTCAGGCTCATCACTAAACTATTCTAGTTTTGGTGAAAATGTCTGGGAAGGAACAGTGAGGTCCACTACTTTTTTTTTTTTTTTGCCAACAGACAAAATTAAAAAAAGCGCCGATAGGCGACAAGATGAGATTACTTTCCTCATGAGGAGAAATTAGGTTATTAAGGTGAAATGGAAACTTGTGCGGCAAAGCGTAAGGTGAACATAACAAGGCCCAGGTACAATAACACTGGCGTATTTTCTAAAACATCCAATATTAGGACACGCCTAAACAGAACCAAGAGAAACTAATCCAAAACACAGCGCTTTCACAGGCCGTGATACAAGTGAACGTGGCGTATTGAAAGGAGGGAGACGAATAAACAGCAGACACTTGGACACCGCGGAAACTGCCAGACTGATACGCCTGGAGGTCAGATGTCACGATAGCTGTGCAGCTGATAATCAGAGGCACATCATTAGCGCCTAATACCCCATAATAAAGTCCCGTTTCACTCCCGTTTTAATCCTTTGATGTCATTTTAAATACACTTGGGCCTAATTATTTTTTAGTTTTGTTTTACTTCTTCCCTGCTCCTACTGGATTTCATTTAAAACGTGCGATACACATAAAGTTTGACGAATGGTTGGTGTAAAACTCACAACAAATTATACCAATTGGGAGGAAGGCAGTCATGTGACCATTAGCACATCCTCTTAATTTCCAAATGAATGCCCAACCAATTTAAGTCCGAGTTCTGTTTACTAGACAGTTAGCTGGATGCTATAGGTTGTTAGCTGTATGCTATAGGGTGGATGCTATAGGCTGTTAGCTGGACGCTATTAGCTGGATGCTATAGGTTGGATGCTATAGGCTATTAGCTGGATGCTATAGGTTGGATGCTATAGGCTATTAGCTGGATGCTATAGGTTGGATGCTATAGGCTATTAGCTGGATGCTATAGGCTGTAAACTGGATGCTATAGGCTGTTAGCTCGATGCTACAGTGTAGACATTCTCTCCCTGGTCCCCAGGTTGTCATGGTGAAAACAAGCGGGCTCTTGCAGCACAACACTTTCTACATGGACATGCTTTGAATAATAATTTCATTTTTGCGGGTTTTGGAAAATATGGATGCATATCTATAAATGTGAAAGAACATCTATAAACGGTGTGTGTGTAGTCATGGGGATGTAATGTGAGTGCAGTGTGCAGATGGTTTCTGGTGAAACAGAGGAAGGCGGGTAGAGGAGGTGCCATGGTGGGCTGACGTGGATGCTCACCCTGGCTGGGACACACCTTGACAACCGAGGAGGGGAGCCGTCTGTCCGAGTGTGTTCAGTTCTTCTCTAGTTTGGGTGAAAGTGTCTGGGAAGGAACAGCGAGGTCCACTACTTTTTTTGTGTGCCAACAGACAAAAATGATAAGAAAAGGAGACAAGATGAGATTACATTTCCCATGCGGAAATTATGTTATTTACAGTGGCTGAAATGGAAACTTGTGCTGGGAAAGCGTAAGGTGAATATAACAAGACGCAGGTATAATAACATTATATTGGCTCCTGGCATATACAATGAACGCGGCATATTGAAAGGATAGAGATTAATAAACAGCCGACACTTGGTCACCAAGGAAACTGTGATTGACTATATGCCTGGAGGTCAGATGCGAGGATCAGACGATAGCTGGGCTGATAATAGGAGGCACGATAATAGACATCATTAGCACGTAATACACCGTAATACAGTCCATTTCACTTGTTTAATCATGTGATTTCATTTCACATACACTTGGGCCTAATTATTTTTTACTTTATTTAACTTCTTCCCGGCTCCCACCGGATTGCATTTAAAATGTGCAATACACGTGTCACAATCAAATTATACCAATTGAGAGGAAGGCAGTCATGTGTGGAGACCATTTGCACCTCCTATTAATTGTAATGTGCATGAAGCATGAGAAAAACAAAAGTAAAATTGCGATTTCTTCTGTTCGTTGGCATATTAGGCACACAGCACAGCAAAAGTGTCAGCATCAACGGTATAGAGATGCAGTTGAAATATTACGATGTGTTTAATGCAATGTATATGTTTGTGGATGTCTTAGTCACACAAACACAACTGAGTGAGTGTGTGTGCGTGCGTTCTCCATTTTCTTTGTTTTATGCTGTTCAGTGGATGGCTAAATAAGTAGTTCATGTGTCATTGTTTACCCACAAATGGGGTTGCTGTTTGCCTCCGTGATCACTGGTTTAAAAAGGGATTATGGTAGTGTGAGAACGCACTTTTGCTGAAAGTCAAATATGCGAGATTTCATCCAAGATTGTCCAAACATTAGTCACAGGCTCACAGCACGTAAAAAACACGATGGAGAGGAAGAACAAATATTTCATAATTTGTGGACAAATTTCTTGGAAATCTAATGCAAATGTTTTGTGTCGGGGCCTCCATCTTCCTTTTTCCTTCCTCTTCTCTTTTTCTACTTCTTCATTTTATCATGGCGCGTTTGAGCACCATTAGTCTCATTGAAAAGCAATGCTGCACATACTGTGCATTCATCGACATTGCAACGAATAATCACCGTGGGATGAAATCTATGGCATGGGAACAGTTTTGGTCAGCAGTGAAAGGTAGATGACCTTAAAAAATTAACATAATTTGTCCATGTTTTGTGTTACAGTATTGTATAAGTGTTATATAAGAGTTAACATTGTGCAACTCCATATGCTCACCTGGGAACAGCCCTCATAACTAACTAATGATGCAGTCTGTTGACCCTGATGCCAGTGTCAATACTGAGACTACTTCCTTCAGAGATTTTAGATAAGAGATTGTCAAACATTTAAAAGAGTGATACGTCTTTATATATGTAAATATATCGTTCTGTATGTTATTGGAAATGTAGTGCGCTGTGAACGCCTTTTTTTGCAAAAACCAAAAAAAGGTTTCACTTTGACGAATCAATGCCACATCCTGACCCACCCTCATCCTCCTATTTCTTTTTTTTTTTTTACTATTATTATTAACCGTTTAATACCTATCTATTAACTCAGAATCGTGGACATATGTAAAAGAGAACAAAGAAGAAGCTAGCTAGCTAGCTACAGGAGGTTGGAGCCATGCTGGGCTTGTCCACATCCTGCGGTCCATGACGACCTCTCCACAGGGACATGAAAGCTTCAGCCATGAACAACAGCCCAGACACGTGGCCATTGGTTTCATGTGGGTTCAACTGGCATGTTCCACTTTCAACTTATTATGTGACCGAACTTCATATTTATTGAATATCGGAGTTGTAGTAACAATAGAGAGTATTTTATCAGTCTATTATGGTATTTTATTGGTCTAATGACATGAGAAAGAGGAACTCGAGTCGCACGTCCTCCTTCCTCCATGGTGGCTGTCGTCTGCTGCCATCTTGTGGTGGCATGTGTGGCGGGAAATAAATAAATAAATAAATAAATAAATATATATATATATATATATATATATATATATATATATATATATATATATATATATATATATATATATATATATATATATATATAACATTTGTAACATTGTGAACAAAACCAATTAATTTATAATTGGCGAATAGACAATTATCCTATTCGAATTAAATAATCGTCTTATTGAACTGACTGAATTACATTAACTATCAAGATATTATAACAACGCCATTAGCCCACGTGGTGCTCTCTCCAGGGGCGTGCACAGATCATCTGCGGGGCAGGGGGGCCCTCAACATGTTTCTCTTGGAGGACTCACTTGTCTCCATTGTGAGGGGAAAACTACATGAAACTATTGCAGGGGCACTCTTTGCGTTTTTTTGCTTATATTATTAATTATGTCATCACTTATTACAGTCATTTGGAGAACGTGACATGCAGAGCAACATACAAGTCATATGGTATACGTATGTGCCACCAGAGGGCAGACTGTTGCTGTTGCAAGATATGGAACAGGAGTTATTGATGGAGCCAAATCAATAATTGCTAATGGGTTAGTGTGCTGTGTGCATATATAGGGCTGCTTCATGATAATTGTCATGTTTGACATGCATTAACATTCAAAGGAGCAAAAGGTGGCGAGGCCTTCATAGCACTGTTGAAATATGTATAGCCTACTGTGTGACTTGTAATCATACAGTGGCTTTTAGATGTGTAAATAAGCATAACCAGTATTTATTATTTTACAACAGATATTCATATTATACCAATTCAGTTGTGGCAAGGCTGATGTTGCTCAGTGTGAGACCTATACTTATTTATACATGCGTTTGAAATTGAAGGTAGCAGTTATACACAATCCAAGAATTGCATTTATTTCATGACATCGACATTTTTTTGTCCTTTACACATAATGGATTTAAAATTATTTATAAAACTTTATTCATTTCTTTTTTATTTTTATTTGTGTACCTCAATAGCTGTGGGTTTTTTTTTTTCCACTTGGGAAACCTCAACTCAACTAAAAGCCAAACCACGAAGGAGGAACATCGAAGAGCATACAGCACTGGTCTATCACACCGATAACACAGCCCACGGAGAACCAAAAGTCAGAGAACAATGTTAATAAAAAGATATTATCACAAGACCCCCTACTGCAGGTGGAGGTCCAGAAAAAAAAACCCAACGTGGAAGAAGGTAAAAACAAAACAAAACTGGAAAAAAAAAAAAAAAAAACATTTTTTTAAATACGGTAATCGGCCATTGAGACAAACAGAAACGTGATAGAAATGCTTTTCCAAGTCAAGTCAAGTCAATTTTATTTGTATTACCCATTGTAGGCCTAAGGCTTTTTTTTTTTGTTTTTTTTTTGCGGTCGTTTCTGGATGCACGTTAAAGTGACAAATGAAATATCGGAGATGTTCATCTGTTTGTGGATCCAGAGTCATGTGAGGAGAGGTGGGTGTGTAACATTCAACAGGGAAATGCCACAGACAAGCACAAGTCATAAGACAGCATCCTGGTATAGAGAAAATAAAACGCCATGTACAAAGAGAGAGATCATCTTCAATTTGCCTTCATACTCACATATACACATATATATATATATATATATATATATATATATATACACTCATATATATATATGTATATATATATATATATATATACTCATATATATATATATATATATATATATATATATATATATATAATTTTTTTTATTTGTTATGATTCATAAAACAAAGTAGAGTGTGTTATACCTGAGGTGGTTAGTGAGAGTGGTGGTAACCATGTTGTGTAATGGTATTAATGTAATGCATCAACAGAGGAACTCGGTGTATTTGTTGCTGCTTTGCGTGTGAGATCACACAGGAAAAAAAAAAAGCTTGCACTGAAAAGTAGTTTTTTTTCGCCCGTGGGAACGCACAGACGCGCTTGCAAGGCCATGAGGGCTTTGCACAGGAGACGGTGCAGAATAAACACTTTGAGTGGGCATCGGACACAGAGACAAAACAATGGAGGCACACAACACGGCTAGAGAGAGAGAGAGATGGAGGGGTGGGGGGGGGGGGGGGGGGGGAGTGGGGGGGTATAGTGACCCATCGATGAACCAACGGCACCACGCTATGGCTCTTGGATGTACACGCTTAGATATCGACGCTGACATGCAGGTTGAGTCACGTTACACGGAGAACAGCAGAGTGGTTTTAAAGTCTTGAGACCGTTACAAAGAAAAACAAAACAACATAAACACATATCATCCGAAAATGCAGGTTAAAGGTGAGCGCTACGTCCTGGTGGGAGTCCGCCATCATCAAGTCGAGGATGATGACGATGACGATGATGATGATGAGGATGATGAGGATGATGATGATGATGATGGTGGTACATAACAGGCGTGCAACCTAGCGAAGAGTGTGCAACCGGAACGACAACGACGACAGAAGAGGAGAACCAGACCGGCGGGGGAAGAGGTAGCGTCGAAGATGGAGCATGGGGGGGGGGGAGGCTGGGGGAGGAGGAGGAGGAGGAGGAGGAGGAGGAGGAGGAGGAGGAGGAGGAGGAGGAGGAGGAGGAGGAGGATCAGGGGGGGGGTGGACGGTGGAGGTCAGAGAGCCGAGTGGAAATTATTTTTGGAGAGACGGTTTTGAAACAGATTTGCATTTTTCCGATGACAAAGAGAAGATGAATAGCCCTGAGAGAGAGACAGAGAGAGAGACTGAGAGAGAGAGAGAGAGAGAGAGAGAGAGAGAGAGAGAGAGAGAGAGAGAGAGAGAGAGAGAGAGAGGAAGAGAGAGAGAGAGAGGGGGGGAGGTCACTAACCCTTCCCCCTCAGCTTTAGCTGGTGCACAAATCGAAGAGCCCCCCTCCAAAAAAGCAATCATATACTCGCTCAAATGTCTCTGCTTGATGTATTGGAGCGAGAGAGAGAGAGAGAGAGAGAGAGAGAGAGAGAGAGAGAGGGAGAGAGGAGCTGTAGTCAGCCAGGAGCAAGCGTTGTGTTTGCATTAGTGTATGTGGACCCAAAGAGACGGGCCTCCCTGTTGCAACATCTCCGGTCAGGTTGACAAAACAGGAAAGCACTGAATTATAGGTTTGTTTTTTTTGCGAGACGGCATCGTGAATCTAAATATCCATTTACACACCGGAGGAAACGAAACATAAAAACATTACAGCTGTTGACGGGACTGGATACAGTAGCATTAAAAAATATAATAAAAATAAAAATATCTTTCTGTTGGAAAATCAACCGAAGAGCATGCACAAAATGCTTTAATGCTTTTTAATAGTTTAGTTTTTTTTTTGTTCTTCTTCAGAATACTGTAACATAGTTAGGTTTTTTTATTTTATTATTATTATCATTATTATTATTATTACGAGTCAGTATAACGTTGCATTGCAGTAGAACACACCTAGAGATATAGGTCAGGGACGTGCATGTTGTCACGCTGAAGAGAAGAACGACCACAACCATTATAAACATTTCACATTGTAGATATCCGAAATGAACGAAAAAAAACAAAAAACGAACGGAAAAAAAAAAAACGACAAAAAAAAACAACGAAAAAATGGAAAAAACAAAAACAAAAAAAAAACAAAACGACAAATGAGAAATGAATGGAATTCAACCATGAGAAATGTCAAAAGGGTTCGGTGCGCGGGGATGCGGGGGGTTCATTTATGTGTTGTCAGGAGGAGGAGGAGGGAGGGAGGGAGGGGGCAGGTGTGGGGGGGGGGGGGTGTGG
>JAOPHQ010006235.1:0-12274 GCA_030340625.1 Merluccius polli
GTGTGTGTGTGTGTGTGTGTGTGTGTGTGTGTGACATAATGAACGGGGTTTTAGGACCCTATCACAACAGAAGGGGTGAATCTGATTAGGGTGATGGACAGGATTAAGCCCAACCAATCAACCAATACCTCAGACAGCTGGAGATAAACTACAGAAGAAGATCAAGGAGGAGGGGGTGGGGGGGGGTGGGGGGGGGAAATCAGAAAATCATCCCAAAAGGTGAGAGGAGGAAATGCATCGTCATTCAGGAAACAAGCCGTGTCAAAATATAACCTTTAGTGACATCACAAGTGGGAGTGTCCACCCAGATGTGTGATGGATAGATCAGCCTACCAGCCTATCCGGTGGACCGTACCAACTGGTAGAGCTGATCTATCCATCACACATCTGGGTGGACACTCCCACTTGTGATGTCACTAGAGGGTAGGTTTTGAGGGTACACTATGTTTTATGGTATTGCTATATGTTATATGTTGACATACTATAGGCGGCCAACGTATTGGCAGTGGTGGATAGAAAGAAAATGGTTTTGTTAAACCACAAAGATCAGCCATCACCTCAGTTATATAAATATATAAATGATCATTGTCAGTAATAATCTGCTCCAGCGCTATAATGGCAACTAAAACAATGCTGTCAGAGTGTGTGTGTGTGTGTGTGTGTGGGGGCTTAGCAATACAACAATGGCTTAATGGCCGCGTTCCCGCTAACGTGCGGGACAGACCACTCAGTCAGGCCGGGGGGGGGGGGGGTATCATGTGTGGGGGGGGGGGGGGGGGGGGGGTATCATGTGTCATTTATCTACGATGAAGACAGTATTTATCAGATTTCGACGGCCAGCAGCGACGGCGACGGTGCGGCCGTATAAGCAGAGCCTCGCGTGGCGTGTTTAAAACGCAGCGCCACACGCGTGAAGGTGTGTCATCCCCTCCCCGAATGGGAATACGTATTAATAGAAATATTTAATGAAAGTATATATATTGTTTTACGTCATTAACTCACGCCGGGGTCTAACGTAACACAACGCGGTTCGCTGGCCGCGTCTCCTTCGTGGTGACAGCCCAGCGTTGGCTTACTGACGCTGACCATCGTAAGCAAATCCTTTGAGTGCAGCAGCCCACATGCAGCGATGGACGCTGTGACTTAAGAGAGCAGGGAGGAGGGGGGGGGAGGGGGGGGGGGGGGGGGGGATTCGTACCTCCAGCCATGCACTCTGAAACCCGGACACTGGTCGCCGCATCGCATGCAGGGCTGCCCCTTGTCTGGGTCCTCCTCCACCTGCAGCTGGACACAAACAACGACATGTTATATGTTTTGTATAATCCTACAAACCGTGTGTGTGTTACCATTATGTGTACTGCATTTATAGATCATGGTTATAGTGAAAGGTGTATAATATAGTTTACTTTATGTTTTTATTTTATCACTCAATCACTCTGTTCCTCTACTTTTGACTCGTGAGCTGCCGTATAACGAGGGAATTTCCCCTGTGGGATTAATCAAGCGCATCTCATCTCTTATCAATCATTCACTTTCTATCAGCGTATTGCAGAACACAAAATAAAACAGATTTAAAAAATGTGTGTGTGTGTGTGTGTGTGTCACTAGTCTGGGTGGAGCGATCCTCTCGCACAGATTTTTCCAACGACGCCTTCAATGGCAAACGATTCATGTGTGTTGCATATTAGCTGCACAATGAATACCAACTCCTCCACAATCCTCCCATGAGCCACCTTGTCTTTCTGTTGCATTTTCCCCATGACTTATGATGCAGATAACAATATGGCCGCCTGGACTCTGTGATCCTATAGATGTTCGTCTTGTGAAGCCCAGGAATGCGTGGCACCCAGGGGGTTCGCTTGCGTGGGCTTGTGTGTGAGACACAAGCCACAAGACACAAGATTGGTGTAAAAATCCATCAATCCACTCGTTCGTCGATTGTGATTGCGCAATCCGCCGGTCAAAAAAGAGGATTCGAAATCGCCAAAATGGCTTTGAAGAAACAATCGAGCTCTGGAAACAGAAACAAAATGCCCGGCTGGGCAACAGTGCCCCCCCCCCCCCCACCCGGCCGGTCAGAATACATTGTGTGTGAATTATTTTAGGAACTTTCCATGAGCGGTGTGTGTGTTATGTTTGGTGTGTGTAATAACAAGATAAATGAAGATGAACAACCCCCCCCCCCACACACACACACACAGAAATTCCCTCGCCAGAGAAACGCTGAGCTGTGCGGCCGCCGTTGGCCCCCGGCGCCAAAACAGTTTAGCGCCGAATCCACTACCTCATGTCCCGGCTGTGCACCTCCATCCCAGGAGCTGTGTGTGTGTGTGTGTGTGTGTGTGTGTGTGTGTGTCTAGGCAGAATCTTTATAGAGATGAAAGGAAGGAAGCGGAGACAGGAAGAGAGCTGCACCCTTTCCCTCTCTCTCCACGCCGTCTCCCTGTCTCTACTCTCTCCCTTCCTCTCCGGCAGCCGCGTACCTCCCCCCCCCCCCCTCCCCTCTCTCTCCCCCCCCCCCCCCCCCCCCTCACCCCTCTCCGTCTGTGAGCAGCGAGCTTTTATTGACTCTTTATTCGTATCGCCGTTGGCTTCAACAGAGCGGTGGTTAGTCTTCCTGGGGTCCGCCGGAGGAGCCGACCGTTGCGTGGAGGATTTCTGACGACACGGTTTTTGTTTACTACTAATAATAACCACATTTTTTTTTGCGCTATCATGTAATCCTTCCTCCTGTTGTGTCTTCTTTTGTCCGTGGGATTATTAACGTCCCAGAGAGACGTGTTGTTGACTGTGACAACAGTGAACTCAGGAACTTCTCATCGTCTCCGTCCGCCAGGACATGAGACAGCCTGCGCTCACCGCTGAACAGATCAGGGGCTAAAGGAGCATTCGCTCTAATCCAGACCATAAAGTATATCTATGCAAAATGTGTCAAACACACGTTCCAACATACAGAAAAACCATTCATTCATCATTTTAGCGTTCAAGTACAGACGCGCACACACACACACACACACACACGTCATAACAGTAGGAGCCACATGCAGCTCATAAAACATCATTGCATTTTGTTCAGTCTGGCCTGTTTTCCCACAGGGACTTTTAATCTGAAAGTTTTTATAAGAGATTACAAAAGATTTAGTTTTAACTTTGATGCATCGCTGCTATCGACGGCGACTTGTTGAGTTTGCGCCGCTTATCTTTCTGAGGCCGCGCTAATGCATTTACAAACCGTTTGCATAAGAGCAGGAAGAACATTA
The DNA here is from genome assembly GCA_030340625.1 of Merluccius polli. Taxonomy (NCBI): domain Eukaryota; kingdom Metazoa; phylum Chordata; class Actinopteri; order Gadiformes; family Merlucciidae; genus Merluccius; species Merluccius polli. The sequence continues at coordinate 3,261 of JAOPHQ010006235.1, forward strand.
TGAATTATACTGCGCTTTGTGTGGCCCCACACTCGTGTTGGTACGGTCCAAAATGGGCCTTTGAAGTGCTAGAATATTACGTCCTGTAATGGTCTGTAAGGTAGGACATTGTCATGCTAATTGTACTGTTGCTATAGGAACGGTACACTGTAAGTACTGTTGTGTACACAATACTGTAAGTAGGGCAATTACACATATCAAGTATACACAGAACACACAGCTCAAGGGTTTCTGAGCTCGAGACACGGTGTAATGTTTTTAATAAATAACATTGTAAGTCGGATTAGTAGAGGAAGACTACTCCAGTAAGGATGATGTCATGATGCGCCGGCCTGGGAGATGTTTTATTGGACTGCGAGAGTCTTATTAAACCCTTTCTAAATAGATGAAAGAAAAACAGATGCTGTAACGTTGCTCACGATGACAGAGTGGAGGAAGTGTGGAGTTTGTTATCCTGGGTGACCGGACCACACACACACACACACACACACACAAAAACACACATTATGTCATAGGTGGTCTTCTATAAAAAGTGATTTCCATTGAAGGATATGATAGCCTTGACTGGGAAACCGTCCGCATGTATCCAAGGAATCGGTGAAAACATGTTGCATTGTTGACGTGAAAGACAATCAGGAGGAAAGTTATCTTATTAGTCCTGCGGAGGTAAAACGTGTGGTTTTGGAAACATCAGGTTTGCATCTGCTTCCTGACTAATAGATTGAAATCCCGCTCTGCTCAGGACAGACTGCTGAAGAGAGGAAGGTTGCAGGGAAGGAGACATAGCGCTATCTGTAAACAGATCCGGAGATGCATGAAACCAGCCAAGCTGGTTGTAATTAATCTGCATGGCGATTACAGAGCATAGATGTTCGCTCATTTTATTAACGAAAAGAAGATCATCTGATAAGAAATGCTGGAAAATATTAACAATCTCTCGGTTTTGTCGCTTTTTGGTATTTTAGCCGAATGAACATTTTTGGATTTTGTTTTCCCAGCAAGATTATGTGGCAGACTTTATGTCCTGTTTGCCTCCCCATACATGAGGTTTCCTAGACCACCCTCTCATCTTAATGCATCTTCTGCATCTAATGCGTCTTCTTGATGCATGCAATGCATGCTGACTTGTCTTCTTCATGCGCAGTTGTTTTCTGCTTCCCACCAGAGGTAATGTGTCCAGTGTGGAGACTAACAATGGTCTGTTGGGGTCTATTGTGTTTCCAGCAAAAGGACACGATGGGAGGGGCGGTAGGAAGAGAAGTTGGAAACAAAGACCGAAGAAAGTAAATATAACAAGTCAAGAAGTTCACATTGACTTAGACCGCTGCGGCCATGTTTGACCCGGTTATCTTACACGCAGCTTTCAGGGTTAGGTTCAGCATGTCACGCATTTATATGCAATGCAAACACACAGTGACCGCTTGTGATTTCATTTTGCATGTGTGCTCAACATGCAAATAATCACAGTTGCTATGAAGTCTCAGAAGCGCTGACTGAAAAAAAAATGTATCTATCTGATCATTTTTGGCTTACAGTGCGGATTAAAGCTGAACAATATGCTAAAATAAATCATAGGGCGATTATATTGACGATATGCAATATGATCACACTGTCCTCCAACTCATACACTCACTGTTGTCGTTTTGCATGCACCCGAATTTACGACTCATTGTTACGTTTAGCGTAACCTCCGGCCCTAAAAGGCTGACTCCACTTTTCGTTGTACGACCGTTAATATGTCACTTTATTAAGTTTTAAAAACATTTCAGGCAAGAGAGTAACAACGTAGATCCCAAATACGGAGTCCATTTGTCCAAATATAGCCTATTTTAAAATGTGCTTCCGACGTTGCTATACAACTGTCATGCTAGCAATGGTACGAAGTAAACTCATTTCCGGCTGTTTACAAAATAAAAGCTTAGAGACGGTGACAATGCGATATGAAAACCTCTACTTCTAGCTAACTTTACCCTAACCCTAACCCTAACCCCTAACTCTAACCCTAACCCCTAACTCTAACCCTAACTCTAACCGTAACCCCTAACCCCTAACTTTACCCTAACCCTAACCCCTAACTCTAACCCTAACTCTAACCCCTAACCCTAACCCTAAATATTACCCACAATGCTCATCGGTGATAAGTATGTGTATCCCCATGTGACGGACAGGGGGCGCTGGGGGCGCTCTTTGACAGAAACGCTCCAGTGGGTCGTATTGTAGTGCATGAACAAACGACAACAGTGAGCGTATGAGTTGGAGGACTTGTTGAATATGATTCACTATTGGTGGGGAATTATCATTTTTGCATCATAAACATCGTAATTTTCACCGCATGACAAAGTGCTCACATACACACACACACACACACACACACATTCTTATTTTGGTAATCATCGATAAATGGTTTCAGTCATGTAGTCAAGCAGCTTAAAGTTGAACTCAGATATTCGAGTCAGACAACGCGAGCTAATTTAAGACGCTAGGTTGGGTTGGTGAGAGTTATAATGGGCGGTTGCTAATTGCTATTCTGTAGGACATTCTTTAGCCTAGCTGTAGCTAGCTGTAATCACTAGCTGTAGCCTTAGCCTCAACACCACCCCAACATTGGGCTGAGCTCCCCCCCCCCCCCCCGGCCGTCCCTCAATGTGGATCTAATGTGTCCACACACAGCTGGATTCGGTGCTGGCGGGTCGTGGGTTAGATCCCCTGCCAGGTGGAGACACAGACGCTCCTGTTCCAGGTCGGTTTGCGTGTTTGTAACTGCGTGTGTTGCACATGCATGCATTTGTAAGCAGCGTTTATGATCCCTTCTTTCATCGCCTCCCCATATGTTGAATAAAATGGCGGTTGAGTCATCGATGGCTCCTAGCTGTCAGCGTGACAATGAACCTCAGGTACTGGAGGAACCAGGTCCCGGTCTGTGCACCGGGTTTGTAAATTCAAATCAAAACAGACCAATGCGGTTCTTCGTTAGGGCAACAGATCTGCATCCCCTCCTCCCAAGACCCGGTCCCCTACAATTACACACAAAGAGCGACGCCACAGAGACACGTTTTTAAACGGCCAGTTCTGCATTAACGTGTAATGCGGGTGACTGCCATCCCGGCGGTTCTTGAAGGGTTACCCATTAACCCGGGGGTCAGGAGGTGCCGGCCGGCGGGATCCATCTCCCCTCGCCGCCGGACAGGATCAAACACAGCGCCGCTCAGGCAGGAATCTCCCGTGTTTGCACTCCCTGACACCCGTTTCTTTAGGTTTCACGAGACACTGGCATCCTGTTCCTTCACAATGCGCCTCATGATGACGCACAGGTATTAGTCAGCATGTTGTGCGTGTGACCTCTGACCTCTGGGACCTCGTCGCCCCCCCCCCCCTCCCCCTGGAAAAGTTTATGAATGAAACCACTGAGGGTTTAGTCGGGTCACAAATGTATTTAATACATTTGAACGCCTTGAAAATACCTATATCTAAAATATAACGCGTTCTTATCCAGTCTAGCGTTACAAGACCTGTTGTGAGTTTCCAGGCGGGATATTAGATATAAAGTCCCAAACGTTGAAATGTTCTGTATAAAAGTGGAAACATGACACTGGGATAAAAGCAGAGGATCGACACTTTCTACTGTAAATCATTTACATGTTGTGTTCCACATGTGGACACCAGTTGTTCTGTGTAGTCTCCACATAGGAGTACTTTAGAGGTGGACAGGTGAGGCTGGACTAGCAGACCTGGTCTCTCACAGACCTGGCCTCTCACAGATCTGGTCTCTTACACACCTGGTCTCTAACAGACCTGGTCTCTCACAGACCTGGCCACTCACAGATCTGGTCTCTCACACCTGGTCTCTCACAGACCTGGTCTCTCACAGACCTGGCCACTCACAGATCTGGTCTCTCACACCTGGTCTCTCACACACCTGGTCTCTCACAGACCTGGCCACTCACAGATCTGGTCTCTCACACACCTGGTCTCTAACAGACCTGGTCTCTCACAGACATGGCCTCTCACAGATCTGGTCTCTTACACACCTGGTCTCTAACAGACCTGGTCTCTCACAGACCTGGCCTCTCACAGACCTGGTCTCTTACACACCTGGTCTCTAACAGACCTGGTCTCTCACAGACCTGGTCTCTCACACACCTGGTCTCTAACAGACCTGGTCCAGGTGAATTCCTGTGACGTCATCGGTCCGGGCGCTTTCAATGATTTATGAAACAAAGAGTGCAAAAAGCCCGCAGTCCCTTTGTGTTGAAACATAACGAATAATGTGTTTAAACATAAAGTATAACGTGTTTAAATATAAAGTTTTTTAACCGACACACTGTGAAATTAGCGACGGAAAAAAAGAAAAACAACAACAACAACCAATCCCATAATATCCAGGTAAAGGTGAGGGCGCCTCGCGCAGGGCTTTGTGTTGCGGATGAAGCGGACCGGACCGGACTAGACTAGTGGACCGGACTAGTGGACCGGGTTGGTTTGCGTTTCACTTAAATATCAGCTCATAACACACACACACACACACACACACACACACATGTTGAGGTGTAGTTACACATGTAGTTACACATGTAGTTACACAGAGAGGAGGCGGCGATACTCACCGCGCGGTTGGATCGGCGCTTCTTGGACCCGCGGGAGAACATGATACCGGCTCACATGGGAACAAAAGCCACAAAAGTAGTCTCTTCCTGCGGGGTCTTTATTATAGCTCACTATAATAACCTGGACTACACGCCGTCTCCCAGCCGTCCCATGCCGTCGCAAAACTTTCACGCCAACGAGTCAATCATTATCCCGCAGAGAGGCCCGCACACACCGGGCGGACCTGGTCCCTGGTCCTTGGTCCTGGTCCCGGGTCCGGTCCACTGGGTCCTGCTGTGCTGCTGAGGTTTTAAGAGGTGGTATTGTTGTTCATGCTGTGTGTGTGTGTGTGTGTGGAGGAGCTCCTCCTGGTCCATCTGCTGCACCTGGAAATGGTCCCTGGGCGAGACGCTGGGACGGGGGGCGGAGTCTGCCTCTCTGTGATGGGACGTTTATCAGGTTTTACACAAATGCGGTCCAAAATGTTGTTTGATTAGATTAAATATGTTGCTTGATTTTTTTTTTTTTTTTAAAGTGAATGTCCATGAACAACAAGCATCATTTGCGGATGTAAAGTTTAGTTTGCGGGAACCATAACCCTAGCTTACATCAATATATGGGCTAAAGACTGTCCTACATTTGCCTATATTTGATTTAATTAAGCTGTAGTGGGACTCCGACATGTAAACCTCACCAGGTTTAAACCTCCCCAGAGACCAGCAGGGCTGTTGGACAGGTCTGGTGTTGCGGACGGGAACAGAATAAACAGTGAAATGACTAAGTAGTGATCTGGCGCCACCTCGTGGCCAAACATCAGAATACACATAGGAGGATATTTTCATTAAAATACACATAGGAGGATATCTTCATTAAAATACACATAGGAGGATATCTTCATTAAAATACACATAGGAGGATATCTTCATTAAAATACACATAGGAGGATATCTTCATTAAAATACACATAGGAGGATATTTTCATTAGAATACACATGGGACGATATTTATCTGCTTCTGGGGATAGTCTCGTTGTGTGGACGCACAAATAAGACATTACAATTAAATTGTGGTAACAATCACTTTTAATTCTGAAATCACCGCTGTTTTGCAAACTTAACGGCAGAACGTATGAAGCGTATTAGTTATAAATATTTAGGCTTCTTTCGGAAAACGTCACTGTTTGAATTAAAAGAAAATTGTACAGTTTAAAAATACCGTTCACAAGTTCTCAAACACAGCCTTTCCACGTCATAAAGTAAGCACAGCGCCAAAACACATTTCTTTTGGCCCCTATGAAACATCAATACAATATATTTTTGCGCCTTGGAAACTTGTTACGAACACACACGAAAACACACACACACACACACACAAACAAGACCTGAGTAGAAAGAATAGAAAATCATCTGGAGTGATCGACATCCCCAAGCAAGAAGCCACAGGTCTTTGGTGATTAATTTATTACAAAACTTTGAAAGAACAAAGACGAAGAAAGAAGAATACCAATACAAATATTAGGTAAACCTTGCATTACCTCATCTTCGGTCTGTAAAAAACAAACAAACTATATTATAATTATCAAACGCAGCGTAGACCAGGCTGGACTAGAACTAATGTGACTCTCGGCGGTTAGTTTGGACAGATTAAGGCACTATGTCTCACAAGGCACGACGACGAACGATGAAATAACAGGAGGAGCGTTGAAATGGCAGAGGGAGCATGAAGGCTTCGGTTGGTCAGAAGCCTGAATCTTCATGTAAACTGAACATGATTTGCTGAACACCAAAACACATTTAAAACCAAACCTACAACAAATCAAGTAATTCCATAAGTGCCTGTTCTTGTTTTTTTTAAATTGTTTTACAAATCTACATACAGAGTACAAGTTAGTAGACGAGGGGACTTCAAGTCAACATTACCATTATGCTCCATTAAAAACAGAAACGTGCACTAAACTAATTAGCGTGAGCAAACCACTTTAAGGACACTGACAAATGCGTTACAGCGCCAATTACTTTACAACTTTCCCTTTTTTAAATGACCCAACACTAAATCCATCGGGGGATCAGTGCGGTCGTAGTTACGGTTTAACCAGGAAAACCCGAATGTAACCAAACCGTTGAATTAGATGGACCACCTGCCGACCCGGCGCCGTGAGGCCGCCTCTTCCCGCCGCTGCTGTGATGTTCCCCCGCGTGTGTGTTTCTGTTTCTGCTGCTGCTGCTGCTGCTGCGGTGTGTTTGACTTGTGGTTGTAGTGCCTTGGACCGCTTAAGCGTTTTCGTCTGTGGGCCACGAAGCCATAAAGAAAGTTGTGGTTATCATCACTTGGCGATGTCTGGATGAAAGAAGCTTTTACAGCCATTGGCGCATGCGATATAACAATGTGTATGTCTTGCTATGGTTGACATAATATTCAACAATATTCTACATTTTTATGTTTGATATAGTAGCCTAACACTGTTATAAATTGGTTCGCTGTAGGATATAGCTATAAAACACTGTTATATGTAGTTATATGAAACTATGCTTTATAGGGCTTGTACATCGCAACGTCACATCACAGTGACCGCCTCCATTTTGGAAGCATAGGAATGTGAGTTGTTGTGTTGGTAGTCATGGTTTTTTGGTCATTGTTCAGTAATTAATCATGACATGATTTGTCATCATGCGGCGACATTGTTGCGTTTGAAACTGCCACAGCGTTTCTCATCAAAACATTATATTATATTTACATTGCTTTAGAAATCCCCATGATGCACTCTGATGTACAAGTCCTACAATTTGCACAACACAATTTTAAGGACTTCATTAACTTCACAGTAAAAGCAAAGACGCAGCGGCGGTTCCTACCAGTAGAGGCTGCTGTGTGCTGGCTGGTGCCCCTGACCTGCAGGTAGATGGTGTAGGCATCGTAGGCGAACAGGATCCCCGCCAGCAGACCGAAGACCTGGCGGAGGAGAGGAGGAGGCGGCCATTTAAAAGTGTGTGTACAGTAAACGCACGCCGGGCCGCGGTGAACTGGGAATGGCGTTACGTGGTTGTAACACCTTTCCCAAATATTTCCATAAGACATTGACATTCTTGTCCAACAGCCTTTTCTCTCATAGTTTGCTAGAGGGGGGGGGGGGCGGGGGGGGGGGGGGGGGGGGGCGTGTCCTCGCATCTATTTCAACACTTCAGTGTGCAAAGGACTGCAACCACGTCAGCCGCAGTCGATGTGAATTACGAAAAAGGAAGTGTGTCATACCCCGCCGGCGATGCGCGCGCCGTCGCCCGATCCGCCGATGACACACATCAGAGAGGTGATGAGGTAGACCACCGCGCCGATCCCAGCGCGGAAGAGATCCTATGGGGTCACAACAGGAGGAACGGCATTTATATACACATATACATATATAAATATATACACATACATACATATATACATACATACATGCATACACATGCATACATGCATACATGCATACATGCATACATGCATACATGCATACATACATACATACATACATACATACATACATACATATATACATATATACATATATACATATATACATATATACATATATACATACATACACACATACACACATACACACATACATACATACATACATACATACATACATACACATACACACACATATACATACATACATACATACATACCGTACATACATACATATATACATATATACACACATACATACATACATACATACATACATACATACATACATACATATATACATACATACACACATACACACACACATATATACATATATACATACATACATACATACATACATACATACATATGTATCTCTAGTTTTTTAAAGCACTGTATTTTTTGCTTTTATGGTCAGCTGACGGCTGTCATGGTAACCGGCTCAAAGTATTCACGGGGGATTTCCTTGAGATTCGGTTTCACAATCAGAACTATTTTGAATGACGTTTCCACCACAGCTACTTCCAGGAAGTGAGGTGGGCGGGACTTAGCCTCTCTATATATTTTGCATGTTTGTACATGTGTGAGTGTGCATTATGGACTGTATGAAATATGTGTGCATGAGTATAAGTGAGCATGCATGTGTGTATGCATGTGTGTGTGCGTGTGTGTATTCATGTGTGTGTGTGCTAATACTTGTGTGTGTCTTCTTCATGTAGATGTGTGTATGCATGTCTGTGTGTGTTCCTGTAGGTGTGTGTGTGTGCATGCATGCATGCGTGTCTGTGTGTGTGTGTGTGTGTGTGTAAACTCACACTCCACACCCAGTTAACCACTTGGATCTGCTTGTCCAATTCCATCATGAAGATCACAAAGAAGATGATGGCGAAGACCATCTCGCAGATGGCCACGGCGGAGTAGCCGCCCGTCGATGACGACGCATAGCAGATCAGGATGATGAAGCTGATGAACTCGGG